>RJWM01028574.1:0-25408 GCA_004363535.1 Dasyprocta punctata
AAAACAAAGCTTTTTTAACTGGGAAGGATGTTAAAAATTGGAGGGAACAGGGAGGAGTGGGAAGGGAAGTGGACAAAGAATAATTAAGATGTGTTCTGTACATGTACCAACTCCTCATGATAAATGTAATCATGTACTGAAACGTGTACTACTAAAAATACATTAATAAGAATACATAAAAATAATATAAAAATAGCTCAATATCATTGGTCATTAAGGAAACAAAAAAACCACAAGACATTGCTATATAACCACTATGATGGTTATGTAAAAACAAAAGGCCAATAACAAGTGTTGAGGAGAATGTAAAAAAATCAGAACCTCCAGACACTGTTGATTGGAGTGGAAAATTTGCAACCAATTTGGAAAACTGGTTTTTTGTCAAAACATTAAAGTGAGTTAAATAACTCAGCAGTCCCAATATTGAATATATATCCATGAGCACTGGAAACATAAGTTCACACAAAAACTTGTGCACAAATATATATTATAGTAGCATTATTCATGCAAAAGTGCAAAAAAACTTTAAAAAATCTGTCGACTGACAGATAAAATATAGTATAAACATGTACAATAGATTTATTCTTTCACTCAAAAGATATTTTAGTGGAGGGAGGTGAAGGATAGGAGATGAAAAGATAGTTTAGTAAAATATCTTAAAATAACTGAATACTTATTTTCAATTATATTTTAAGTTAAGTAAATTTAAGTTTCATAGTTATAGCATTGCATGTCTATATCTGGTAATCTGAGTAACTCTTTTGAAGATAACTATGCAAAATAACAACCTTTGTTAAGTTCCTACCACCTTGTTTTGAAAGCCTATATTGTTATTACTTTGGGTTTTTTGTCACTGTTATTTATTTGTCTTTTTTGTTTCTTGTTTTTCTTGTTTTTTTTGTTTTGTTCTGTTTTTTCCTCTTTAAAATTAAAAAAAAATGTTGGGACAATTTTATTATGTTCCCAAAAGTAACATCAAAATTTCTTACTCATAAGGAAAAATGTATGAAATTATGTAAGTATGTGTTTATGCAAATATATAAAAATTCTATAATTTGAAAAATGGGGTGAGCAAACAATAAATATTGTGCAGTTAATATACTTATGGATGTGATAATATCTGATAAATTTGGGGTTGCTTAAACTTAATTTTTTTGGCAAGGCATTAAATTATAAATGCTTCAGGCACAATAAAAAGTTATTGTTTTAGAGTATACATAATTTTATGAGCATTGACTAAAAATTATATAGCTCAACTTTCTCTGTAGAGAAAATATATTTACTATATATAAATAATATATTGTATATTTAACAGTTACATATTTATCATATATTTACATATAGTTCATGTAACTTACATATAGTTTATATATATCAAAGAGCAAACCATAATAAAACTTCCCACCACAAATTGCCTCCGTAATTTTCTTCTTGTCTATTTGCAGATCCATGTAGTTTTATGAATAAAATCACATGACTCAATTATGGTACAACTTTATGAAAAAAATTTTAGGTTCTGGCCCATGTATTATTATATTTACTTTGTTAAATATTAATTTCTGATTTTTCAAATGTTAATTATTTGATATATCTTTGTCTCAGTCTTGGTTTCAACTATCTTGGTCTAGTCTGCTATCATGTTCTTGGGCTGATTCAGGAGTTGCCTGACCCCAACATAAAGAGATTGAAAATAAATATGGGTTACAAAGAACTACTTTCAAAAGTGCTTCCATTAGTCATTAGTACTGTTGAAAATAATATTTGAGGCTGTCAAGGAAAAATTCAAAATGAAATAGCATTTGCTGGGGGTCATTTAAAATAGAGTTGGAGGCCACTGTTAATCCTTTTGTGCTTAGTGTTCTATTTCTGGAATGGTACATAACAGTGGAACACAGTAAAATTTTTTCTCTTCAAATTCTTATTCCTTGAATTTTTCTAAGTAACATATATGAATTTCATACAAAAATTCAAAAAATTGCAAACTTTGACATAATTGGGTTCATAAGGTTTCACATGTCTGCAGTTGAACTCAAACCACCCAGTCTTTCTTTTAGAACAGTTTAACACCAACCTTAAATTTTGACTAACAAACTAATTACCAAACCTTTTTCAGTTTAAAACTATAAACATATCTGCCATTTTATAAAATGTTAGAGCACATTTTTTATTTTGAAGAGAATAAAACCAAACAAAATAAAACAGAATAAAAAAATCAAAATAAAAAAATGAACATGGTACATGACTTCAAAAAAAAAAAAAAAGGAAATCAATAATGGCTACCATAATGCTTCTTGCTATCTTCAAAATAATTGCCCATACCATCAGGCATAATAAAATCAAACAAAATAATACAGAATAAAACCAATAAAAACAAAACAATGGAAGCAATACAGCACTTCAAAACAGTAATAAAACAACAAGCAGTTACTATAATGCCTCTTGCTATCTTCTAAGTAGTTGCCTATATCATCAGACATAACACAGTCAAACAAATCAAAATAGAATAAAATCACTCAAAACAAAACAATGAAAGCAATACAGGGCTTCAAAACAAAATAGTAGGAAATCAACAATGGCTATCATAATATATTTTGTTACCTTTGAAATAACTATTCATGCCATGAAATATAATAAAATTAGACAAACCAAAACAGAATAAAACAAAACTAAACAGAACAATGAAAACTATAAGGGATTCAAATCATGACAATAGATTAACAATGGCCACTGCCTTCCCTTTTTAGACATTTCCTTCTCTTTCACTTTCACAATATGTATTGTGTATTTTGGATCCCACTAACTCCTTTAGTTTTTTATACTAGGTAAACAACCCATGTGACTGAATCATTTCATCCATGAGCATGATCTCAAGTTGTATCCATTTATCCACAAGAGCCTCAAGGTTATCTTTCTTTATAGCTGAGTAGCTTTCCATTGTATAAAAATGCCATATCTTTCTTGTCCACTCTGCTGCTAATGGGGAAGCTACTCCCACTTTTTTCTGGTTCCCTGTCACATGGAGCATTGTTTTCTTTCCTTTGACTTTTAGTCTATGAACCCCCTTTTGAGTTAAATGTGTTTCTTGTATAAAGCATATTGATGGATCCTGTCTCCTGATTGACTCTGCCTGTCTTTCTTTTTATTGGTGAATTAAGGCCATCTATATTAATGGTTTTGACCAACGTGCACTGCCTCATCTCTGCCATGCTATTTTCCTGCCATTGGCTGCTTACTTTTCCTCTCCATTCAATTGTCTGCCCTGCTCAGTAATACTCCTCTGCCGCTGTTCCTGGAGTTGTGGTCTTTTTTATCTCTCTCTAGAATGTCCTTCAGTATTCTTTGTAGGGTTGGTTTGGTGGTCATGATTTCTTCAGTTATTCTTTGTCATGGAAGTATCTTGTTTCTCCATTAACTTTGAAAGATAGTTTTGCAGGGTACACCAATCTGGGTTGGAAGTTGTTTTCTTTCAGGACTTGAAATACTTTACTCCAAACTCTTCTTGACTTGATGGTTTGTGTTGAGAAATCTATCGTCATTCTGATGGGTTTTCCTTTATAGGTGATATGTTTCTTTTCTCTAACAGCTTTTAATATTCTGTTCTTGTGTTTTATTTCTGGGATGTTGATTATTATATGTCTGGGTGTAGATTTATTTTGGTTATGGCTAGCTGGAGTTCTATATGCTTCACTTATCTGAATGTCACTTCCTTTTTCCATGCTTGGGAAGTTTTCTGATATTATTTATGTAAATAGACTTTTAATATCATTTGTATTGATCCCTGCTTTTTCACTCACACCTTTTATTCTTAAGTTATGTTTCTTTGGGTTGTCTTGCAGCCATTGAATTGTTACTTCCAGGTTCTTTGTTATTTTTAGATGTTTTCTTTTACTATCACAAGCTGCAAACCTGTCTTCAAGATTTGAAAGTCTATCTTCAGTTTCTTTCAAGTGGTTTTGCCAGCTTTCAATGGAGTTTTTAATTTCCTAGATATCTCTTTGAATCTGTTTCATGTTTTCTAAATCTTTTTTGTATTATTCATTCAAGGTTTCCCTCATTTTCCTAGGCTCCTTCATTTTTTAATCTATGCCTTCTTTAGAGATGTTTTTGTCTATGCCTTCTTTAGAGATTTTTTAATCTATGTCTTCTTTTATTATGTTTTCCATTTCTTCTTTTAGCTGAGTTAGTATTTCTGTTCTAATTTCTTTTATTGCTTCACGAAGTTACTTCTTACTTCAGTTGCCATTGCTTCAGAAACTTCAGGTGTGCAACTGCTGATCTCTTCTGTGTTTGCATCTCCTGGACTTGCTCTGCTTGGCTTGGAGGCTTGAGACTGCCTTTTGCTTCTTTGTCTGGACATATTCCTGAGTTCTTCTGGACAAGTGGGTACTGGAGTATCAGGCACTTCCTGCATTGGCTACAATTTCTCTGAAGCAAGACTGGTTCTTCTAGACTGTGCTGGGTATGGAGATCTGAGGGTGGATGCTCAGTATGCTTGTGCAGGACTGTCTGCTGCTTTTCCCAACCTTTTGGCTCCCTGATGACTGGTGGAGTGTGAGTGTGGGCAGGGCTGGCTACTGCCTGTGGACCTGGGCTGGCCACCAGCAGGATCTTCCACTACCACCTTTGGAGTGTGTGCAGGGGTGGGGCCCTTCTGCTGCCTCCAGATCCAGCTGGCTACCTGCAGGGAAACTCTACAAAGCTGTTAGGATGTACACAGGGGTGGGGCTCAGTCCAAGCAATTTCCATGGGTCTGTGTCCAGCTAAGAGATACTGGAGGAAGCTGGCAGTAGTTCTGGTTCTGGACTTAACTGGCACAATTCCAAAATGGTTCCCTGCCAATTGCTTTCTCCTGTGGGAGGACCGAGTCCTTTGCACTCACTGCCAGCCAGTGCAGTCTTCCAGGTCCACCCCTCCCCTCACTGCCACTCCCCTCCAATGCTGCCTCTCTTTGCAGAGGCCTCCAGGGTCACCAGCTGCCATGTCACTTTGATTTTGTGTCTCCAGGTCCCAACAGCTCCTCTCACACAGTTGGTCTGTTTTCGGGGGAAGGTGCTGCCAGCTACTGCCTTCCTCTCTGTTTAAGTTTTTCTTTTTTACTCTTTCTGTGGGCTTCAATTCTCACTTCAGATTCTTCCTGGATCCAGGGGACCCACTTCCTCCCTTCTTGTCTTCCCCACAATGCTATATTCCAGCAATTGGGCTGTATCTCTCAGAGAGGAAATTTACTCTGCTGCTTATTGTTCTACCATCATCCTGGAAGTCTAGAGTACATTTTCAAGACTGATAGAATGTTTTCTGAGATGGCAATCTCAACTGGCTCCAGGTAAATGTACTCTGAAAAATATAAAATCACCAAGAACCTCACAACCTAAAGACAATGATCATTGATATTTTGGTGTTTTTATAAGGACCTGTTTATCTGAGTCCTTTCCACCTTATTTCAAGGTGGGGGGGTACCTGTTTATTTTAGTAACCAAAAATTAGAGAGTATCTATGACCAAAAATAAAAATGAACCGATGTGGTAATGTACTTTGCTTGAAGTACAGCATACAAGACTAAATATGAACAAACGTGGAATACCAAGGGTATAATGTCTTCCCATTTAAGTAAAACCTCAGAAATTCAGTCTCATTAATTTGTAACTATTTCTACATAGGTGGATCTGAAATTTACCTGTGAATGGCCTATGAAAACAGTTTGCCAGGTGAATTTATAATGTAAATAAAATGACCACAAATGTGTTTGACCTACATAAGAGCTCTTAAGATTTTAAATACTTTAACAACACTCATAAATATTTATATACCCATTAATTAATCTTCAATGAATCAATCTGTTTATAAAAATTTTCACGTAGAATAAATTTAGGTTCTGAGATGTGCCGTATAGTCCAAAGCCAAACATGTAATCTACTGCTTACTTCACTTTTATGATTGGCCTAAATAGTGTCTGTAGTTACTAAATAGGTATTTTTTAGTGAAGTCGATCTACTAAGTCTTGGAAATCACTCTCATGGTGAAGAATACAACTTAAGATCTTTCTTTTTCATCCTTTTTCTTTCTTTCTTTTCTTTTTTTCTGTCTTCTTTTATGAAGCACTCTCTACCATCAAGTAAAGACAGATGATTGAGAATATAGATATGTTTAACTAGATTTGAACATCATGTGGTACTCCATTAATATGTACCATTTTTATATTTTCATGTATGAAGTAAAACATAAAAAATAAAAAGAAGCATTTTCTTGTCATGTCCAGCACAGCTCTCAAAGTTCCTTGGTGGGGTGGAGGGGAGGATAGAGAAATAAAGATAAGAGTCAGAATACAGAAAGCTGAGGTCAGGTGGAGCCCTTTCTCTGGAAAGGCACTGCTCAACTACTGCAGCACATTTATTTGTATATTTTGGCAAGTTGATGTCACATGACATCCTGTTTCTTAGCAACATGTTTACTTGGATTGCCTTGGAGACTTGGTGCTCTCTGGACATGAGCAGCTTGTTCACATGGTTTTTCTCAGGGGTTCTTTGTTCTTGGAACTGACTTTGCTCCAGCCCTGAACATGTCATTGATCTCCAGCTTCAGCTGCTCCACATTTTCTGACCTCCACCCAAATTTTATATTCTTTGATGATGGTCATGGTATCTACCTAGATGTCCCCTCAAAGCCTCATGCACTCATAGTTGGAGTTTTTGGGAGGCCACTGGATTACAGGGATGTGATACTCATCAGTGGGGTAAGTGCAGTTGGGAGATTAAGCCTGGTGGAGGAGGTGCGTCATCGGGGCCTGGAAGGGTAAAGCTCCCTCCCTTCTCCCTAGATTGTTCCCTCTGCTTCCTGCCTCCCATGCCATGAACAAGCCTTTTCTGCTATGCCCCTCTACCATGTAACCCTGCTTTGCAGCCATCTAACTGGGGACTGAAATCTCTACAAATTGTGAGGCAAAATAAACTTTTCTTCTTTAAGTTGTAGGTGTCAGGTATTGTGCCCAGCGATGAGAAAAGTAAATCAGATAGCTGTTTTTCTCATATCACACATCAATCTATTATTTTGGTATCTAATCAAGTTTTGGGAGATTCTAAGTTCTGTTATTACTGTATTTTCAATTTTCAGTGTAGTATTTAACCCCTTGTATTTATTTCAGTGACTATTTGTTGGTTAGTGAATACATCAATGCATAAACAGATTTATTACATGTTAGATTTGTAAATATTGTCAATGTTTTCAGGGTTTACTGTTCCCCATAAGTGAAATAATGATTAGCCTAGACTATATTAAGTCAAGTAACAGAAAATCTAAAATAGTTCTGAAGGAAAGCTACATAGGTAGATCTATATGCAGAGGTGGGTTATACAATTTAAAAGCTTATGTACAGGTGCTAAACAAAAGCCATGTTGTGTCAATATTAATGGGTAGAAATAAATACATTTTGTCATAATTAATCTATTTTAAATATTCTTTAAGGCAGACATCCTTAATTAAAATTAATTTTAATCCTTTTCATCATTTCCAAGTGGTAAAGACTTTATTAAAATAATGATATAGTTTTTAAACAAAGACCTAATTCTTGATAATTAAAAAACTCTATTTCTTAAATTCTGAATCAATAGTCTCCTTGATATTTACCACTTTTCATAATTATCCAACAATGAAATTAGGGATATTTGTATGTGCTTTTCCACAAAAGATTGAACAACTGGAGGGCAAAAACCATTTTCTTATTCATGTGGCAGCACCTTTATCACTTATATTAATACATTTTTCATAAAAGAAGCTTGGCAGTTTTATCTGGACCAAAATAATCTCGATTCTTCATAGGAAATCACTGTCAGTGAGGAAATTGATCTATCTGCCTCATCTTCTAATACTTTCTGGGATTCTGAAGCTATTCCCTTTTTCTCAGTTTAAACAAAGAGCAGATTATTTGAGATGATTCCATAGCAAGAAATGAAAAAAAAGTTTGAATTAGTTCAAATTTACCATTTGTTCCAGGTGTTTCTATGAAATTCAATCAATTATTCATCTTCAACAACTCACTATTGCTCTTATTTTATTGAAAAGTATTGTTTTTGTTTCCTCTATACTGAACTCTTTTTTTTTTAGAGACACTGCATTCTCTGGTCCTATTGTTTATCAATGAAACTTTCTCAGAGAAATGTTGAGTAAATTCTTTAAACACTGTTGTCTGTGATTTCCTCATCTATAAACTGGGAATTCTAGATGACATTTCAGGTTTCTCACAACTCTGACTATCTCAGCAAGTAACCTTGCCTCCCACTTCCCCTGACATACAATCAGATGATATCAACTTCTTGTCTCTGAATACGTATACAGTACGTAGCTACATTACTTTAACCTCTCTAGTCAACCTCTCAATCAATCACTCTGGAATGAAAAGACATGGAATTGGTGTGCAACCCAATAAACATTTACAAGATGGCAAAAAAGCAGCAAATATAAGGTTAGCCCTTAAAACCTCAGTTAAATTCCAAGACTGTGTTCCTCAATGTTTTATGAAAATCACATGTTTGAAAACACTGTGAATATTTAAATAAAATACAGTACTATAAGAATAAAAACATAAATTACACTAAGTATATATTGATGATTGTGATTATCTTTTCCCCAATTAAACACACACCAGCTGCATGCTATTAGAATAGAACTGTTTATTTAGTGTACAAAATTGACAAAGAAATTATAATTGACTTATTCAAGCTCTTTTTAAAATATACTGTGCTACCCCACGAGAGTTCTAGATTAAATAAGCTTGAATATTGTCTCATTTATAAAGCTATTTGAAGCTCAAAACCATGTACCTACCCACAAAATTTTCAGTTTTAGATAGTTGATTTTAATATGGGACATTATGTAGTATTTTTATTTAGATTATATAGTAAAGTAATGATTTCAAAAAATTCAGAAAGATTACTAAGGCCATCTAGATAACTACTGTAGTTTTTCCTTAGGTATTCAGCAAAACCACAATTACTGAATCATAGAATTTCAGAATTGGAAGGGACATGTTCCATTTACTGTCACTTCCTTATTAAAAAAGAGAACAGAGCTCTAAATTGATTTAGTGACTGATACGCATGCTGGAGGAAAGTTTGGAAACCTGCTAAAAATAAGTAAATCCAACTGTCCCTGGGTTGTGTGTGAGGGGAATGAGATGTGGAGATTTGGCTGGGATGTTTACAGCTCTCTTCAGGCAGAGACAGAGAAGTAATAAAAAGGGAGTGGCTTCAAGAGCAGTGAGGGAAAATAGTCTTGAATCATACTACTGAAGTCAGAAGCAAGTGAAGAACATCTGGAGAGCAGGCGGTAACCATAGGTGCAGGTTAACAGTGACTTACAAGTGAAGGATCAGTTACCATGTGGGGCCATGACTGCAAGATGCTGTTCAGTTTTAATAAACTTTTTAAAATTCACTGTTTTTTGGAATCTTTTCTTACATTTGGGTATTTTTTAATCACATGAATCTTGGTCTCCAGAAGCCAAGAAGGCCCATTACTCTTTCCTAGTACTGAAAACATTCCATTGTGCATACATGACTCTTCTCTATCTTGTATTTTCAAAAAAATAAATCTCTTTGTAAAAGATATGTTAGTGAAATGTTGGGTTGAGAGTATGACAAGGTGTGAGGCACACCTTGTGATTGCAAACAAGTAGTATTATTCCACATCTACTGCAAAGGCCTTCTGCAACCATGCAAGGATTGCTGTGGGTTTTTGGTTTTCCTTACTGCAAGTGAAAGAATTTTTCTAAATAACACTTCCAAGTTGATTCTACATCTCGTGATTCCTCTCTTGGTTCTCCTGGGGTCTGGTGTGTGGGCTCAGCCCTGCTCCCTCTTTTGGGATATGGTGTGGGTAGAGTATGTATGTTTTCACTAACTCTTGGCTATGCAGGGGCCTGTGATTTAGGCTCCATCTCTGAGACTGGCTTGCTGTTTGAGAAAGTCAATTACTTTCATTCAGTTCAGGAAGCACTAGCAAGTCCAACCTACCCATACTCAAGGAACCTGTTTCAAATAGCTTTATCAGCATTTGGTGTGATATCTGACTTTCTTATCTTGTTTTTTTAAATTTTTATTTATTTATTTTTTTAGCAATGACAAAGTTTATTTGAAAAGGCTTAACGGTAGCAAAGTTTATGTGAAGAAGTAAAAGTGAAGAGGTAGGGAGAAGTTGGCTCTGCAGAGAGAGTGAGTTTGGGGCAAGTAGAAGAGGAAAAAGCAAGATAAATGCACACCTTGGAGGACGTGCAGGACAGGCTATTATGAGGAAAGCAACTCCATATCTTTTTTCTTAATTGGTTTTGAATTCAGATAGGAAAAAATGTGCTGTGTACTAACACATGAATAATTCAACATCTGAAAAAACATTGCATTGTTCACCTTTTAGCCTTTCAGGCATTAGGTAGCAGATTTTTTTTTTTGGTAGCCTTTGAATGTGTCTCAGTCTAGTTTGCAGGTGATGATTTTACACTGCAAAGGTAACCACATTCAAAGTAAACTGTAGCTTTGCTAATCAAGACCCAGACTAGTACAACAGTACTATAGATAGCTCAGGGAACTTGTTGGAAAAGCAAACTCCCAGATCTACCAAATACATATCTACATTTTAACAAGTTTCCTAGATGATTTGTATGCTCAGTACAGTTTAAGAAACACAGCACTGCTGAGCACTTTGTGTGAGTTATTCTATGCAGACTATTCACAGCTATTAATTCAGTCACTTCAAACCCTCCATTGATTTCTTAAACAACTCAGTAGAATTAGTAACGTAAATTCATTGAGTCCAAGAAAATCACTCAAATCCTTTGTATTGTTTTTTGACTATTGGCATTGTTCCCAGTGTCAACTCTACCAGCAACTACTGTCACCAAAAGCCTAGCAGTCTTAAAAGAAGTTCATTTTCTTTGCCTGCTGCAAACTAATGTGACTTAATTTACCATTAATGAATGTATTTCATTGCATCGTTAACAAATATGTCATTCAGAAACTTTGATTGCAAGCTCATTTTCATGAAGAAATTCTTCTGTGAAGATATATTTTATTTTAAATGTTCTAATTTTTTCTGAACATTGCTTTCCTGAGTTGGAAATATTGTGATGAGTTCTTTGGTTCATAATGTTGACACATAGTTCATTCTTTTACTGTGGCTATGTCATAATAAATATACTTCGTCACCTAACACAATAACAAAATAATCTTCACTCTATCTTAACTTTTTTGTTTTGTTTTTGCTTTTTGAGATAGAATCTTACTGTGTATTCTGGAACTCATTAGGTAGCCAGCCCAGGCTGATCTCGAACTCACATTGATCCTCCTGTCTCAGCAAGTGCCAACATGCCAGGCAAAATGTGACATTTTAAGTTCACTTTTCTATTATTCTGTTGTTTAGCGATGCCCTTGTATTTAAAATAAAGTAAAATATGGTGATTTAGGGCACATGTGGCCCTAGAAATATTGTCTAATCAGCTGTGTCACTGAGATTTACAGGGTACTGAGCAGCATGTAAAATGACAAGGGTGCCACACAGTCTCTATTATACTCAGCTCTGAGGTTGTAGTTCAAAATCAACCATAGACAGTAAGTAAGTGGGTGAGCCTGGTTGTATTCCAGTAAGATTCTGAGCCCTAAAATTTGAATCTTATATTTTATGTACACAACATAATTCTTTTATTTTTTCTACTACTTAAAATCTGCTTTACATTCATAGATAGCAAGCCATATGATAAATGTTTTGGTCCATGAACTATACTTTGTCAACCCTAGAATAAACCATCAAGTTTCATACCCAGATGTTCTAGGCTAGTCTAGAAGATGCTCTCTCTGGCTCCTGCTCATTGCCCTTTTACTATTTAATGGAATGTATTGAGCCCCAGACTTTCCAAATGTGCTAGACCTTCTCTTCCCTCCATACCTCAGAGGTTATTTACAGTCTTAATATTATATACACAGACTATCCAGAAACCTCTATGACTATAATAAGAACAAATACACACAACTTTCCAGCAGTTGCATTCCTAGATATTTATCTAAGTGAACAGAAAGCTTGTGTTTTCATATCAGCCTATATGTGCAATCTATATTCACAATCTCCAAACCTTGAAAGCATCAAAATATTTTTTGTCAGGTGTCTTAGCTACTTTCTCATTGATGGGACAATGTATCTGACACCCACAAGTTAAAGGAGGAAAAGTTTACTTTAGCTCAGAGTTTGCAGAGGTTTTAGTCCATAGTTGGCTGACTCCAAAGCAGGGTAACATGACAGACGAGAACCACAGAGGCAAGATGGTTCATAGCATGGCCATCAGGAAACAGCAGACTTCCTGCTTCTTTATCTTTTTATTCCATCCAGGCTACAAGACTTTTGGTTGGTGCCACCTACACCCAGGGTGGGGCTCTCTTCAAAAATTCTATCAGCCATACCCAGAACTGTGCTAAGCCAGTCAATGGACTAACTCAAAAATCACATACCCATTATCCAGTATCACACAGCCATGATGCAGTCACTTCCAGAAGCCTCATCTATGAGTACAAGAGGCTTGTAGGGGAGCATCTAGATACAAGTCATAAGATCAAATGAATGTTACTGGGGCTCTGGTGCGTTGTGGACTCCTTCTAGAGATTTTTAAAACAGGTTTTGTTGTTCTGAACAAAGAAACTGGACAAGAACAATACAAAAGGTTGTAAGGCTTTACACTTAACTAAAGGTAGGAAAAGAAATATGTTCTGCAGAGTAAATATGTGACCCTAGATATATTATCAGAATTTAAAGTATACAAAGTAAACAGTGTGGACTTCAAGAGAGAAGTGCATCATCATCTGGGGCTGGGAATAGTTACATATTTTGGGGGTAGAAAAGGCCAATTAAAAGTAGGAAAAGAAACATGCTGTACAGAGTGAGAGCAGGCCATTGAGAAACAAGTCACATTGGTTAATGACCACTGTATTTTGTATTCCCTATTTCGCTGGCTGCTGTCCAATCTACACTGTCCTATCAAAAACCTACTCTCAAGTCAGAATAATTGAGGACAGCATTTTCTGATTATTTCAGGTGCAGGGCTGGGGCACATGTATTCTGCATCTCTGTAATTGACAGGTCATGCTCAATGGTCCAGCTGTCTGGCCATGCCCTAATCTCCCATCTCAATGGATAAGCAAACTGTGATACAGCTTCCCAGTAGGAAATGTATAACCAAAAAAAGAAAAAAGGGAATAATTAATAGTTACATAAAAACAAAAGAAGCTAGGCTAGATATAAAAACAGACACCAAAAAATTAGTTGAGATATTTAAAGAAAAAGAATTTTGAGTGAAAAGTAGTTTTTACAGGGTCATTATCAGATTTCTTTTTTACTGTGAATTGTTCTTTTGAAAATAATATAGCATTCATAACATTTGTGTTTCTTGCCAATGTTTTTCTAATGTCCTATACATTCTTTTTTGTTATATATATAAAAAACAACAGACACCAAACACTGCAGCAACCCCTACTGACAGCCTCCACCTATACTTACAACATTTTACATTTTAGTCTACAGTCATGAGAGGTAGTGATTACTAGTCCCAGTAACTCTTTCAAAAGCGTGTCCTTTGGCTCCTCTTCATGTATTGCACTTATGTTATTATAGTGTACTTTCAAGTATCCTAAAGTAAAGATCTGGCTTTTTGTACAGGTGGACCTACAGGACAAAAATGCCTATATAAACAGTCTAACTTCTAAACTTTAACTCTGTGGTATAAACTAGCTTTCTATTATCCACTTTTTAAGAAAAGGTTATTTTAAAGAGAATAAAATTAAATAAAATAAAACAGAATAAAGTCAATCAAAACAAAACAGTGAAAATGACACAGGACTTCAAAACAGGATAATAGGGAAATAAGCAATGGCTATCATAATGCCTCTTATTATCTTCAAAATTGCTGTCTATACCATCACATAATAAAATCAAACAAAACAGAACAAAGTAAAACCAATCAAAACAGAACATTGAATAAAACAAAATAATAAAATAATACAACAGTGAGAACAATATTGGATTTCAAAGACAAGATATATTTACTATATTATATATTGTTTTCCTCTGAATAGATACTCAGACTACTGGCTCTAGACCCACAAAGTTAATCAAATAATACAAGAATTAAGTTGTCTGTGTACCTCAGTTGCTAACAACTCAGTCTGTCCTCTGAATCAGCAGGTTGCTTATGGGGGGTGCAGTGGGGGAGATGCGGTGGTGTTATCTCCCAGGCCGTGACCCAACTGGCTCATGGGAAGGGCAAATTGACTTCTTTCTCCTCCTGGGACTCACATGGCTTGTGCTGGCATACTGGAAGGGTGAATTGGCTTCTTGTTTCTCCTCCCAGGACCCACATGACTGTTGTTATCTACTTTGGACTTTTATGTTTATTATCTGGAACTGGTCACTACAAAAGATCTTCACATCTGTAAATTAGAGACCAGATACCAGGTCCTGAGTTCTGTGGTAAGAATTTTAATGGCCCAATGGTCACAAAAATGCAGATATCCTTAGTGTATTTTGTGGCCATTGTTATAATTAAAATGAAAGGACATTGGATTTCTTATCAACAAAACACAGAGGAATTTGTATGCCCTTAAACTGTACTTGTTGTGCTTGGGTAAATACCTCAAAATGAATACTAGAGATAAAAAAGGATTATGCCAAATATTGCCTAATTCTATTTGACTTCTGTCATGTTTTGGAGCCACTGTTCACCAAAGTTCTACTTTTAATTTCTGAGTCTTGCTTGTTAGACATGGTAGTAAAATGAAATTTAAACATCAATGACTTGCCAATGTTATTGTCCACTTTTCCAGACTATCAAAGATGATGGCTCATCAAGCAACAAATTCACCATCCTTTGCCTCCTTTTTCTCAGTCAGAGTGAGACTTGATTTCTGGCTAGGCAGGGTCAGTGCCTATCCCCCTCCAGCATCAAGTAGTCATAAAAACACAAAACTTTGGCTCCTCTGCATCCCTAAGAAAAAGGGATCAAAGTCTCAGGAGGTGGGGTGGAGAAGGAAGTAGGATAGAAGGAGTAAAGATAAGTAAAAACTGAAGCAACAACTTTAAAATTATGTATTTAAGAAGATAGCAACTTCAGAAAGCAAAGTTACCCAAGGTTATCCATATTGGTACTCCCTTGGTTATGCATGTTCCCTTCAAGATCAATTGTACCCAAAATCCCTTAAAGATATGCTTCACAATTTGCAATTACGTTATTAGCTTAGTTGACAAGGTAAAGGGCAGAAACCTGACCTTAAGAAATATGATAGCCTGGCTCTTGCCTTTTGTAAAAAGGGCCATCCTTTTACCTGTGAAATGATCCATTATATTTATTTCTGTGGGTTGGTCATTGTTTCTCTTCTATAAACCAAAACCAAACTTTCTTTAGATTCACAAATTCTATAGATCTCTATCCCCAAAATACATGTGTATTCCCAGTCCCAGATGATGATGCACCTCTCTCTTGAGGCTCACACTCTATTCTTTTGTCTATGTGCCTTAAATTCTGCCTGATAAATCTCTTTATGCCTAAAAAACTGTGGTACATTTATACAATGAGATATTACACAGCTTTAAAAAAGGATGAGGTGTTGATTCACACAACAATATGGATAACTTATAAATGCATTTTGCTAAGTGAAAGAAGACAGATGTCAAAGGATACACATTGTGTATTCATATGACATTTTAGAAAAGGTAGTATAACATGAATGGAAAACAGATGCCGGAGGCTGATGATGGTGAAGCAAGCAAGCTATTGAGTACACAGAATACATGGGGGGAGGGATTTTTAGAGTGATACTGATATGGAGGATGAAATAAGTAACAATAGGCAAATAAAGAAATAGATGGTAGAGAAGCTGCAAAATAAGCAAAGGCAGAAAGTTGGAAGGAACTTTATGATGTGGGATTCAAAGTCAAAGATGTTAGCAGGAGTTCATATGTAACTATACACGGTAGTCTTTTGGTATCCCCTGTGGATACCAAAATTTGCAGATGCTCAATTTCTTTATGTGAAATGATGTAGTATCTCCTACACCATGTGCACACTCTCTTGTATACTTTATCATCTCTGGATTACTTTCAATACTCAATACAAAATAAATGCTAGGTACAGACTTGTTATATTGTGTTATTTAGAGAAGTATAAGAAGCGTGTACATATATATACAAACTCAATTTTTTTCTGAATATTTTTGATCTGTGGTTGGTTGAATCTGCAGATGTGGAAACTATGAATGTGCAGGGCTGAATATATATATACACACATACATACACCTTAAAGCAGCATGCTTTAAATGAATAATTATAGATATGTGTGCATATATGGTGTATATAAAATATTACAGTAAAAGGCACATAATCCTGCTCAAATATTCCCTCTTGCTTTGAATACACTTATCCCATTGTTCTGGCACTTTCTGGAGCAGTTCTGGAAGTCCTCTTTCATGAGAGTCTTTATGCAGCAGTGTGATAAAAACTATAGGAAATGTTACTGAGTCATAGCAATGGAAAGGCAGACTTGTGAAGATATTATGGTGTGTCCTCATTCACTTTATTCACCAGAACTTGCACTGTATCTTTTGACTCTTTCCCAAAGTGAAAAGGATCATGAAAGACAAACATTTTTAATCAATTCAGGACACCAAGGCAGCGACAACATCCCAGCTAAAGACACTCACGAAAGAGGACTTCAGGAACTGCTTCAGAAAGTAGAAAAGAACAGTAAGTGCATTCCAACCAAGGGAGAGCATTTTGAGGGGGATTAAAGGCAATGTCTTTTACTGCAATAAATTTAAAAAATTGAAATATTCATTGTATTATTTGATCACAGCTGGACAGGGCCTAAAAGCAGAGACACTTAGTATCGAGTTTCCACATCAGCCTTCTGCACTTCTGTTGACTACCCTCTTTTGTTGGTATTGTTCATGTCCTCCCCTTGCCCTTATTCCATGGTATGAGAAGGAGCAGCTACAGGGGGTCTGGGAGAAAAGACAGGGAGGAGGATGCATTCTTGAGACAATGGTTGTTCCTTATGTCCATAAATGTCTCCAACGAGTTAGAGAAGTGGGACCATTATTCTCTGCTGTTGACACTCAAAAAATCCATTAATTAAATGGAGCCTGACTACTTGTGCCACTTCTGTCTAGGCCACCATCAGAGCAACACGCTTTAAATGTTAAGAGGAAAGCTTAAGATGTTTCAGTAATGGAGATAGTTAGCCTCTGCAACTGATTGTTACAGAGTCTTGCAGAGATAAGACAGCTTATTACAGTCTTAAAGGAAAAGATAAAAAACCACTTTCAGCCTTAGCAAGGTGTGCAGGCACTTACCTGTAAGCCTGGCACTCTGAGAGGCTGAGGTGGAAGGATAGCAAGTTTAAGCCCCACCTGGGGAATTTAGTGACTGAGAATCCATTTTAAAACATTTATCAAGGACTGTTGATATAGCTCAGTGTGAAACTCCTGAGTACAAATTTCAGGACTAGGGCAGGAGGGCAGGGAAGCTTTCCATTTTAATCTGGATAAGAATGGCTTTTACAGCAACATCACAGCTGCTAGGATGGAGCTTTCCAGGCCTCTGGAGGTGACAGCAATGTCAGAAAGGAAAGCTGAGATCAGGAAGGAATTTCCTCTCACTGAGCAAGCATAAAACAAGGTGAACTAGAAGCACTTTGGGAAGTGGGAGGAAACTGTTTGCCTTCTGCAGCCTAAGGCTGCACAGACTGTGCTCAACCAGAGATATAATAAGTGAAAGAAAGTAAACAGCGCAACAGAGCTTCTCTTTTAGTTCAACTTTTGCCAAAATCAAAGTACCTGCCAGAGTGTCATCAGCAATCAAAGAGAACAATGCAATCTTATCTCTTACCCAAATAACTGAGTAGGCTGGAACTTCATCAGGGAAATGGAGCAGGGCAGACCTGTCCTCTCTTAGCTTCAGTACTGTACAAGTAGGAAGGAATGATTTGTGCTTTCCTCAGGATAAACTTCTATTTAAAGAACAGGGCTCCCAGATTAATAGAAAAGCCATAAGGCTGGCAAGTAAAGTTAATAATTTCTCTATTTCCAGATTGTTTCCTGAACTGCAGAAGAGATGATGAACATGTCAAATTTATGAAGTTTTCAGGGAAAGTTTAGAAAGTCTTTTCTTCCTTTATGCATCCTTCCTTTGCTGTTGTATGTGAACAATTTCCCAACCAGAAGGATAGAATTAGGTGTCTCCATAGGGATAAGCTAAAATGAATCCACATCCTACACCAGTTAGTGGGCCAGA
The DNA here is from genome assembly GCA_004363535.1 of Dasyprocta punctata. Taxonomy (NCBI): domain Eukaryota; kingdom Metazoa; phylum Chordata; class Mammalia; order Rodentia; family Dasyproctidae; genus Dasyprocta; species Dasyprocta punctata. The sequence continues at coordinate 18,309 of RJWM01028574.1, forward strand.
AGAAAAGCACTTAAAGAAAACCCTGCCCTGTGTAGCTCAAAGAATTCCTCATGTGCACTATTCCTTTAAAAACAAACAAAAGACACAAAACAAAACAACAAAAATCCAAAGTTTTGGCACACTGCTGACCTTCAGTCCAAGTCCCTCAGACAAGTTAATGTTTTCTGGTTTGTGCTGGGGAGGGTAGAGGGTACTCTACAGCTATCCTATTGCACTTCATGGTGGTGTTATTTATCAGTGCTTTTAAAAAGTTTTTCGTTCATGTACTACCAATTAGGATGGTTATGTGGTGCTGCACTATGGTAGCAAGTGATTGTGCTACTTACTATACTGGAGTTCATTTGAAATAGTTCCTTGCCTTCCTTCCCTTCCATTTTGTGCTCTGTTCTTCCCAAATGTGTTTTACTGAAGAACAGACCTTATGTAGGTTTAGTTCACTAACCACAAGAAGTTGAAGTCCATTGTAATATTCCTACCAGAGAAGAGGAAAAAAGACACACCTCTGGATGAGGAAAAACCCCACCCAGCACATGAATTTCCCTTTCATAGTCTCACAGTACTCTCTTTTCTCCTATAAAGACTCTTCCTTCCTGAAATGCCCTAAAGTGGAAATTTGAAATGGAAAGTCCCCTGTGTTCTTCAGGGCAGGCTTAAAACAGCTTCCTTCAACCAGTGTCTGTCTCCCAAGCTTCTTCTGGTTAAGTGAGAGGCAGCAAGAACATTAGTCTCTGCTAACACAGTAGTGCTTTGTCCTGCTATCTTTGGTGGGTGAAAAATGAAAACTAAATAATGTAGGGGCAAGACTAAGAGAAGAGCTCTAACAGGGATGGAGGGAACTGTTCCAGGGCTTCAGGATGGCTTTGAGGGTCTCTACCTTTTTCCTTAAGGCTTAGGAAACCACTATATGCCCTCCGTCAGGGTGTGCTGGAAAGAACTGGGCTTGAAAGCAAGAGACTCATTTTAATTGTTGCCACTTTTATTACTAATATAGGTTACTTAACATCATCATCATTTATACAATGGCATTTAAAAATGACTATTGTGGCCATTCTCCCAAAATTGTCATACAGATTTAATGCAATCCCAATCAAAATGCCACTTGCCTACCTCACAGAGCTAGAGAAAGCATTCCTGAAATTCATCTGGAACCAGAAGAGACCTAGAATAGCAAAGGCAATTCTGCACAACAAAGGTAAGGCAAGAGGCATCACAATCCCTGACTTGAAACTATACTACAAAGCTACTGTGATAAAATCAGCATGGTACTGGAATCAAAACAGACCTGAAGATCAATGGAATAGATTAGAAGATACAGTCACAACTACAAACACACTTAGCCACCTCATCTTTGACAAAGGGGCCAGACAAGTACATTGGAAGAAAGATAACCTCTTTAATAAATGGTGCTGGAAAAACTGGCTTTCTATATGCCATGAACTAAAACTAGATCCATGTCTATCACCATGCACTAAAATAAAGTCAAAATGTATCAAAGATCTGAATATTAAAACAGAGACACTAAACTTGCTAGAAGACAAAATAGGTATAAACCTTGATGACATATGAGTAGGCAGAGAGTTCATGAACAAAAATCAAATTGCATGGGAAACACTTCCCACAATCAACAACTGGGATCTCATCTTACTAAAAAGTTTTTGCATGTCAAAGGAAATCTCCAACAGAGTGAAAAGAAAACCCACAAATTGGGAAAATATCTTATCCAATTGTCCATCAGACAAAGGACTTCTATCTAAAACGTATAAAGAGTTAAAAGAAATCAGGCCCCTAAAATTCAAGGACCCAATCCAAAAATGGACATCTGAGATGAATACACACTTCTCAGAGGAAGAAATACAAATGGCAAATAAATATATGAAAAAATGTTCAACATCAATGGTCATTCAGGAAATGCAAATTAAAACAACACTGAGATTCCATCTCACTCCAGAAAGAATGGTCAAGATTAAAAAATCAACCAACAACAAATGTTGGAGGGTCTGTGGGGAAAAAGGAACTCTTCTCCACTGTTGGTGGGAGTGTAGACTGGTGCAACCACTGTGGAAGCCAGTGGGGAGATTCCTCAAGAAGCTAGGATTAGAGATCCCGTTCAATCCAGCTATCCTGCTTCTGGGCATTTTCCCAGAAGAAATCATCATACCACAGTGATATTTGTGCACCCATGTTTATAGCAACACAATTTATAATAGTCAAATCTTGGAAACAACCCAAGTGCCCATCAATCAAGGATGGATAAAAAAGATGTGGTATTTTTATACAATGGAATACTTCTCAGCTATCAAGAAAAATTGCATTGAGATTTTTATAAGTAAATGGACACGACTTGAGACCATACTCATAAGTGAGAAAAATCAAATCCACATGTGTAAATACCGTATTATCTCCCGAGTGTAAGAAACTGAAACAAACCCACATGTGTAAATACCGTATTATCTCCCGAGTGTAAGAAACTGAAACAGTATATATGATCCAAAATCTATAATAAATACTGTGTAAGGGTAAAAGACTGCTCAAAGAGCAAAAGTAACTGGGAAAGGGAAAAGGAGGAAAGAAGGAAGAGAAAAGGAAAAAGACATAAATCTGTATATATGTATAAGTAAGATAACTAAAGTGACTATACTGCTGAATGTAATAGTTATTTAGAAAGATCAGTTAATACTCATATGATTAGATCAGTTTTGCATGTCTATATCTGTTATTGTAAACAACCATGTTAAAGGTAATGATATGCAATATTGCAACCATTGTCAAGTTCCTATCATCTTGTTTTGTAAACCTATAATGTTAGTGTCGTGAATTTACTGTTGTCTTTTTTTTGTCTCTTTTGCTTTTTGTCTTTTATATGTGTCTTTTTTTCTCTTAACTAAAAATAAATGGCTATTGCCATGGATGTTATGAATAATAAAGAAACTAATATTGCTGTCAAATAGTATTTTATCAACACATATTTGTTGAATCTGAATGAGATTGAGATACAAAAATCATGCCAGTCTCATTAACATTTGTTATCTTCATTACTATTCTTCATTCTTTTTAAAAATCTTTTTTATTAGTACATATTTGTCATTCATATTGATCACATTCATCCTAGGGAATATATCTTGATACATAATATGTCTTGATTCTTTTTTTTCCCCCATTCCCCTTCTCTTCTGAACCCTTCTTCTTCTCCCCTGTACATGTTCAGTACAAATCCAATTTTTTTCTGAATATTTTTGATCTGTGGTTGGTTGAATGTGCAGATGGAGGGCTGACTGTATATACATATGCAGGAATAATTACAGATGTGTGCATATACATTGTGTGATCAAACTATAGTGAATATTTATATAAAAATATTTCAGTAAAAGACACATTGGCCTGAGCCCTGCTCAAATATCCCCTCTTGCTTTGAATACATTTATTCCATGGTTTCTGGCATGTTCTACAACAGTTCTGGAAATCCTCTTTCATGAGTGTCTTTATGCAGCAATGTGAACAAATCTTTATGCAGCATTTACAAAAACTTCGTTTCCATTTTTTCTTTCTATTCTTGTTTCTTTTTTCTTCCTTCTCTTCTCCCTCTCTTCTCTTTTGTTCCCCTTCCTATTTGAACATGTTCTTCCTACTTCCCAGTATCTACCCTCCATTATGACATCATTCTTAAGTTTTGAGATTTGTTCTAGAAAATTTTGTGAGCTTCTCAAAGACAGTTTCTGACCACTGAGGATGGTCATGGGAGGGAATACCCCGCAGAGATTCTGAACTCTGCTTACAAAGAGTTTTGAAATATTTAGCAGGAAGCTTCAATAGTGAAAGAAAAAAATTATTTGGGAGCGATTTTGTATGTCACTCACTATACATGTGACTTACAGACACTGACCAAAGAATCAGTTACAATGTAGTGCTGATATAGCTTTTCAATAAATGTCAATAACTAATTTACTAACATACAAACATGACATAAAAATAATATTTTTCTACCTGCTTACAGATTAGTAGGCTTTTTATTCTCAGTCCTTTTGATCAATTTCATAGGTTTTATTTTCCATTTTTTTTTATTTTAACAAGAAAAAAGATAAACACAACAATTAAACAGAGTTTCAAAACAGGTTAGTAGGACAGTTACAATAATTAATACATTGCATATTGTTGTCTTCATAGTATTATTCAGAGCACAAGATACAGGCATGATATCTTGTCCAAACAGTATTTGCACAAACCTGTCTTTTTAATGAGCTAAGAGAAACTAGCTGTATATCTATTTTAACTATCTTGTGTATATATCTATGCCTATATCTATATCTATATCTATATCTATATCTATATCTATCTATGTCTATATCTGTATCTGTGTATTTCTTTTCTTTCTTTCTTCCTTTCCTCTTTTTCCCATCACAATTTGCCAGTTTCTTCCCAGTTCACAATACCTATTGTACATTTTGGATCTTATTTACTTGTTCTGTTTCTCACACTAGAGAGACAATATGATGCTTACATATATGGCTCTGGCTTATTTCACTTATTAATACAATCTCGCATTGTGTCCATTCACCTATAGAAGTCTCTCTTGCCTTATTTATCCCTGACAACTTTTAACATAAGTGACTAGAATCCCCTTTCTCTCAAAATAACATTCATTGTAATACATTTGGCTATTTAAATAGGTGGATCTCTAAATAAATTTCACGTCAGATAACACCAAAAATCATACAGGATCAGCATATTTTTTGTTAAAGAGCGTTGGGATTTAGTAATGAGAAAATGTCTATGGTGTTCACCTTGGTCCAACTTCCTCCGAGCACTAGTTTCCTGGTCCAGATATCAAACCCCCAAGAACACCATAGTCTGATGGCCACAGTTTCTCTTATTCTTCCTACAAACTAGCCTTGCTGCATTATTGGGTAATGTCTTTAATCTTGCTTTCTTAGACTTCTGGCTTCAATATTATTACCTCTTCTTATCATATGAACAAAAACATGTTGTTCATGGGTTCAATCTAGTGGTCACCCCTCAAAGAATCCAAAAATTCAAAGCACTTTGTAAGTCTTGGTACCAGGGTTTGAACCCGGGTTTTCATGTGATCTTACATCTTTACCCCTTTTTAATGTTTTTAAATTTTGAGACAGGGTTTGCTTGCTTTTTTCTTATAAGAGGAGAGAGAATGATTTGGCAAAGAAATAGCTAGGGTACTGTAGTATTGCAAGGGAAAAATTGTACAAGAAAAATTGTTCTTTTTAAACACTTTGTTTCTTTTGGAACTTACTAACTCTGTAACTGCTGCATGGTTTTGTAATTATTTTCTTGACCCCTGTAACTATGAGACCGTAACTGAACATGCAGGATGTCTGATTGTAACAGGTTCCATGATCATTAATCTAGTCTTGTAACTGATGATCATTAATCTAGCCTTGTAACCGGTGATTACACCCTGCTAGCTAATCAGACAACTGTCAGGCTGTTGTGTCGTGCTTTGGTAACTCCGCTTATGCATCATTTATGATGCAGCACTGGAACCAGCAAAATGTAATCTTTATTGGGAGCCAGTTATTGTCAGTAGGTTGAGGGTTCTACAATGGAGCTGAGAAGTCATTCTCAAAATAAGGACCAGAGCTCCCCTTAAAAGAAGCACAGCCATCCTCAGCAGCAGTGAGGTCCCGAGCTCCTCTGACAATGAGAACAGTCAAGTACAGGTCAGGAAGCCCAGCGTGACAAGCTTCTCCAGCACACATCTTTCCCTCTGGGGCCAGGAAGCGATGCTCAAAGTGAGGAGCAGAGCTTCCCCAAAGTGAACCACAGCCACTCTCAGCAAGAAGGTCCTGAGCTACTCCGACAATAATGGCTGAATCCATATTGGGGAAGCCAGCATGGAAAGCTCCTCCAGAAGAATCAATGGCTCGAAATAGCAAAACTTAGGAGGACCCACAACACCTAGCTCTTTTTCTCCACGTCTCTATTTATGCTGGCAGCTTTCTTCAGGTGAGCCATCTGTACTCAACACTATGCTGATGTAATTCAGCTGGTGTTAAACTGACCACCAGTTTTTAATCTGTAACATATTCCTTGCCCTTTAGAATGGCCTCCCTCAGATGTGACTGGAATTCAGAAATACCATACATTATATTTTAAAAACTGTTGAGCAGGTTAGAAAGGTGATATGCTAGAAGACACCAGGCATAGGGTATGTATTTCAGTTTGCTCCTGGTAATATTGATTTATTTTTTATTTTTATTTTTGGTACTGGGGATTGAACTTACAACCTCACACCTGCCAGGCAGGCACTTAAGCCACTGAGCTAAATCCCCAGTCCTATTTTTTGAGACAGGTTCTCACTATGCAGTTCAGGCTGGGCTTGAACTCACTTTGTAGCCCAGGCTGGTCTCGAACTCTCAATGATCCTCCTGCCTCAGCCTCCTGAGTGCTGGGATTATAGGCATGCACCACCATGCCCAGATTGGTGATATTGATTTAAAACATTAACTAGAATCAATAGTTCATAACTGACACTGCCTCACAAGAGGTAGCCCAAGAAATGGAATCAATTATAGAAATGGTCCTCTGAGTTGGCCAAACAGTATATGTAATAACTGAGGTCGCAAGCAGCACTGTATTGCTGTGGAAATAAATTATCACAAAATCAGTGGCTAAAAATGGTGGAAGTTTATTTGTTCACAGTTTCTAAGGCTAGAAGTCTAAGATTAATGTGTTGGCAGGATCGGTTCCTTCAGGGGGCTATGAGAGAGAAACCACACAATTCCTGTCTCTTTGGGATGACTTGGCTTGTAGTTGTATCACCCTAGTCTCTGTCTTCATTGTCACATGGTATCTCCCTGTTTGTATTTTCTTAGATGGGTCCCAGTTTGATTGGATTTGGGGTCTATTCTAATCTAGCATGACCATTTTAACTATATTTGCAAATACGTGATTTCCAAATAAAAAGATTTGTTTCCACAGGTTCCAAATGGATGCAAAATTTGGGGGACACTATTTAACCCAGTCCTCCTACCTGTGACTGCTGTGGAAGGTGGTGACCATTGATTCACTCATGATCATGCTCACCTTAAACACTAGGATGAACCTGACTACTGAGAACTTCAGAGCTC
>RJWM01028575.1:0-25468 GCA_004363535.1 Dasyprocta punctata
ACAACGCTCCACCTACCTCAGCCTCCCGAGTGCTGGTATTAAAGGCGTGCGCCACCACGCCCGGCTCTTTGTAATCCAGTACTTTGAGAGAATGGGGCAGGAGGATCACAAATTCAAGCCCAGCCTGGACATTTTAGGTGTTTCCAAAAAAAAAAAACCTGGGAATCCCTACTTCCCGCTCCACCCAGCACTTCTTCCTTGGACAATTTGCCACAGTTGGTGGCCTAGATTTGCTGCAGCCTTCTAAGTGTATTTGTTTTTTCTGTTTTTCTTTGGTACAGGGGATGGAACTCACAACCTTGTGCCTGCCAGGCAGGCATTTATGCTGCTGAGCCAAATCCCCAGCCTCTAAGTGTATTTGTATCCTCTGTCTTGTGTTCTTAGGACCATTCTCCACACGATAGGCAGAGTGACTGTTATGGATTGGGTCTAGATGTACCCCACACCATGCTTCATTTGGTCTTAGGGTTTTTTTTTTTTTGGAGGTGGCTGAACCTAGAGTTAGTGTGACTGATTTGTAGTGCAGTGCTGGCGTTAAGGGTGGGTGATTGCTCGATCAGTCCATTGATTGGATTGGTACCACTCTGATCCTGGTTTATTTCACTCTTGCTTGTGGCTTTGCTGCCCCTCTGCCACGCCACCCTGCCTTGGAACCAGCCCATTATGGAATGAAACCTCTACAAACTGCAAGTTAAATAAACCCATCCCCTTAAACTTTAGGTTTCAGGTATTTTGTCTCAGCAACGAGAAAAGTAACTAAGACAATGATGCTTTTAAAAATGTACCTAGCATCACTTTCCTCTCCCACCTGATGTGCTCCAGTGGGTTCCCTCCCCATTGTAGCAGGCACAAACTCCTTGTCTTTCCCACAAAGCCCTTCAGGTCTGCCTGCTGCCTACGCATGACATATTACCCCTCATCTCCCTTCCGCCCTCATCCATCGTGCCCCTGCCACACTGGGGTCGCTTCTAGCCCTTTACGTCAGCTGTGGCCACTGTCTGGCGTGCTCTTCTCCCTTATCTTCACCTGACACGTGTCATATGCCTTATGTGTCACCTCCAGAGAGACAGAGGTCTAGAGTACCTTCCTCGAGCCTCATCTCTCTTCACCTTTTCCTGTTTTCTCTTTCAGTTACCTATTATTGTATAACAAAACCACCTCAAAGCAACGTGTTATTACGATAGTTCATGGTTCCGTGGGTTAGGAAATCAAACAGGATGCGCTGAGAGAAGCTTCTCTTTGCTCTGTAAGGTCCTGACTTCTGCCAAGATGACTGTAATGCTGAAAGTTGGGGGCTCTTGGAGTTGGCTAAGTCCCCCTGTCTGCTTCCTTTCCATATGGTCAGCCTGTGCTTCCTTCTAACACGGTGATTTCAGGATAGCTGACCTACATGGCAGCTCAGAGTTCTAAGACACTGAGGCAGAAGTACAAGTGCCCTTGAATCTATGGTCAGGACCGTGGGAGGGTTTTTTCTGCTATGTCCTATTGAAAAGCAGACCCACCACCTAGGTCCAAGGGGGAGGGAATAGAGAGGTTACATCTTGGGCAGAAAGGTGTCAAGACGATCTCTAATATGCCACAACTACATTTTGGCAACAAGATATTTTCTTACCAATGTCATATGGGTAAACTGCTTATTGAGCAAATACTAGGGTACAGGCTAATTTGTTTTTGTTTTCTCCAATCATTACTTCTAGGTGAGCCATAGTGATTTTCCTTTCTTGTCCCTTAACAACATCAAGGGTGAATCTAATGTTTCTGTCACTGTTATTTATTAAAGATCCAGCCCCTCATAGGCTGGTCCATCCAATATAAGACTAAACTTTTCCCATGCTTGGCATAGTGGCTCATACCTGTAATCCCAACATTTGGGAGGCTCAGGCAGAAGGATTGCCACAAGTTCAAGCCCAATCTGGGCTACATAGTGAGTTCAAGGCCAGCCTGAACTACATAGCAAGACACTGTGTTAAAAAAAAAAAAAAGACTAACCCTTTCCCTCCCCCTGCAGGGCCTGGATTTGACCCAGGAGAGCATCGAGGAGCAGGCCAAGCCCTTGTACCTCTCTTTACCTCTCCCCAGGGCAAAGTCCTTCTCAGCTCTGATTGAGCCTGGTATGATGAGGCTGCCGACTCTCTGGTGGGCTCACTGTTGGGCTACCCCAAACAAATATGCCTTGAGGTGAGAGATCACGTCCAGTTCAATATCTGACACCCCCACTCAACTGCACCCCAACCTGTGTGCATAGACTGCAGCCTGTGGGCCTCCTTCCCAGCAGGCCTCCCTCCTGGGAGAGCTTGGGCAGTAGTGACAGGACATTGGCCTTCTACTGTGTCAACCTGAACCAAAGCAATCTCCTGCTGGTTCCCCAAAGGGTCTCTGTTCTGCCCGTGTCCCACTTTCACTCTGCCCTTCCCTACTCTCTGTTCGGACTGCACACAGGCAGGTTCACCTCCAGAGAGAACAAGGAAGAGGGGCTGGCACCCCAGGACTCCAGGAACCCTGTCTCCCTGTCTGCGCACTTCAGTCAGCTGCATATGGAGACTGAGGAGGGGTGCTTAATGATGCTTAAGTATAGTAGAATTACTTCTGCTGTCTCTTAATAAATCCTGTAGGCAAATGCATCCAATCCAAATTGTTTCCTTGCTGGAGTATTTGGGGTAAAGAGCCCCCCACCCTTTTAGCTCTGAGTTTGGTCACAAATTCAAGCATCAGAGAAGACCTATCCCATATCCTCTGACATGCCTTGGCCTGGGGTCTACTGGGAAGGGCGCTTAGTTCCACACTGGCTCCTCAGTGCCAGAATGACACCTGTTACCCAGATGTCACTCCATGAATGGGTAGCAAGCCATCTAAAAGGGACCTTTAGGACCCAAATGACCCAAAAGGACCCTCCAATAGGACCAAATGGAGCCATCAATTCCTTTCCTGCTAGTTCCTATGTGGGGCCTCTGGTTGAGGATGTGGATTTTTGCTTCTGAACTCTGGAGCCGGCTTGGTTTCTGTCTAGGATCTTACAGGAGTCACTGGCTGGGGCGGGGTGGTGGACTTGGTGCATGTGGGTGAGCTCAGGAGCTGAAAGCCTTGGAGATGCTTCGGGGGCTGGGTTGGGATCCTCAGGCCGGAGGCCTAACCAGAGGGAGAATTGCTCTCCTCAGCATTTGGTCAACGGCAAACTGCTCAGAACAGCTGCAGCCAAAGCAGGAAAGTAGGGAAGGGCATCTCCCTTGCTAAGTGCATCCCCTGAGGCTGACCCACACCCTCTCTGTGATCAGCAGCCAGGAGCACATTCTGACCAGAGAGGCCTCCAGGGACCCTGGCCGCAGTGAACCCCCAGCCAAGGGTAGCTGCCTGAGCATCCTACTGGGCCATCTGCTGCCTCACTCCAAAGCCCGAAGTGGACCCCAGCCAGTCACCAGGTCCCTGTGGGTTTCAGCCTCAAACGAGGAAGCGGGGTCCCCTTCCACCCGCTCCCCACAACATAAAAGGACACACATACCTTGCAGATCAAAAGCAAATGGAGCCTGACAGTAAGTGGTTTGGATAAGAAAAAATAATTTTTTTCCCTTTTCTTCATACTAAGATCTTAAGGAGGAAGGCAGAGAAAGTTGGGAGAAAAAAAAAAAAAAGAAAAAAAAAGAAAGCGGCAGCAGATCCAAGCAGGTGGAGATACTGAAGTTCAGTTCCCTGGGGAACAAGTCTTTGTATGTCCCCTGAGGGTATAAGGAGTCTGGGGGGCCCTGTTCCCTTAGGGTCCAGAGGGCCTGGTAACTGGGCTGTGAGTGTGTGTGTGCAGCACTGGGGCAGGAAAAGGGAACTGTGTTCCTGAATTTGATAGTGTCATAGATGGCTGGGGCCAGGCCTAGCCCCAATTTTAGTTAGACTATATCTGGGACACACTGGCTCCTCAGTGCCCAAAAGGGCACCCGGAGCTCCATATTAGGGGAAGGTGGGACCCAAGGTGCTGCAGGATCAGGACTTAGCCAACCCCTGGGCAGACCTGGCGTAGTCTGTACAGAAACAATGTCTACGACCATGAGGGCCAGAATCTGAAACCTGGAGCCCTGTTAGAATGTGTCAAAGCCAGAGATGCCATCTCAGGTTAGAGATAAAGGAACGAAGGCAGAGGAAAACCCAGTGTTGCTGGTGAGCTAGAGACAAAGCCCTGACTTCTGACTCCTAGTTCAGTGTTCTTTTGATTTTCCATCAGCCATTTTGCCTTCTTGGGTCTCAGTTCCCTCACCTGGTATTGTGGTTTGGATCTGAAATATCCCACGGAACTCTCATACACTCAGAGATGAGGAATTCGGAGGGTGATTGAATCAAGAGGGTACTGTATGCGTCACTGGATTCATCCACTACTGAATTCAGTGGCTGAGTATGCTACTGGGGGGGAAGATTTGGTCAGAAGAGTTGAGTCACTGGGACATGACCTGGAAGGGTATATTCCCGTCTCTGGCTCGTTTTGTCTCTGAGCTTCCTGGTCACCATGTTTTCCTCCACAACAGGCCCTTTCACCATACCAGAAACTTCTGGAACTGTGAGTCAAAATAAACTGTTCTTCCTTTAAATTGTAAGTCTCAGGTGTTGTGTCTCACTGACAGGAAGTGACTGAGTCAGATTTTGATACCAGGAATGGGAAGGTTGCTGTGACTACCTGATTATGTGATTTAGAAGCCTTTGTAAATGGTTTAAGAGAGAAGTTTGGAAAGGTTAGGAGATGCTGGCCAGAGAAGATACTGAGCCTGAAGGGAGAGTCTGGTCAGAGTTTAGAAGACCAGAATCCTGATACAAAAGCAGATAGTAAAGGCCAGGCTCAGGAGGTTTCAATTGGGAACAAGGATTCCTTTGGCAGCTAGATTTGAGACCATGGGTGCTACATTCTTGCAGAAAATTTGCCTACATTTTGCCCATGTCCTGAGACTCTGTGAGAGAGTAAGAGTAAGGGCAGAAGACTAATTAATCCAGCAGAGGAAGTTTTGAGGCAGCTTATGTTCCGCTAGTGGCCTACTTTTAGTTAAGTTTACAATGAGAATCAGGACAAAAGCTTATCTAAAAACTTTTCAACTGGGCAGAAAGGAAGTACCCGTAAAGCTGGACTAAAGGAAAGCATAGTTTGCTAAAAAGATTAGCATTTAAACTGGGCGTGGTCCAGGCCTGAGCGTCTCCAACCAGAAGACAACTAAGACTGCTTTCCAGGGGCCTGTGTGACTGGCGTGGACCCCAGGAAGAGAAACATGCGCCTGCCCGCCCCGCTCCCACCCCTGGTAAAGCTACCTGCTCGTCCGGAGGTCTGGCTACATTGATAGCAACTAAGGTACATAAAACAACTAAATACTAGTATTGTTTTGTTCATTTTGCAGGCCTGGGACTGGCAGCCTGAGCATCTCTTTGGAAGATGACAGTGCACAATGTAGCAAAAATGGGGAATTCTTTTCTGTCTTGTCTCCAAGGCCTAATATTATTCTCATTGTTTCGCTTTATTCTGATTAATTTTTTTGGCCTTATTTTATACTCTGTTTTTATTGGTTTTACTGTTTGTGTGGTTTTTTTTTTTTTTTTGGCTTGATTTTACTATACCTGTTGGAATGGTCAACTATTCTGAAAATAACAAGATATACTATAGTAACTTTCTTGGAAGCTCTGTACCAGTTCTACCGCTTTGTTTTGATTGATTTCATTCTGTTATGCTTTGTTGGATTTTACTATCTTTAAAATAAAAAATAAAATAAAATAAAATAAAATAAACTGGGCGTGGTGGTGCACACCTGTAATCCAACACTTGGGAGACTGAGGGAGGAGGATCATTGCAAGTTCCACACCAGCCTGGGCTACAAAGTGAGCTCAAGGGCAGCCTGAACTGCACAGTGAGACCCTGTCTCAAAGCAAAACAAAACAAAACAAAACAAACAAACAAACAAAAAGATTAGCATTTAACATAAACCTGTCCAGGCTGAGGATTTAGCAGCACAAGCACCTGCCTGGCAAGTGTGAGGTCGTGAGTTCAATCCCTGGTACCAAAATAAATTTAAAAAATAAAATAAAATAAACCAATCCAGGACAATAAGAAAGATGGCTTGAGGGCATCTCAAGAATCACCAAAACCTCACCCTTCCCTGGCTCAAAAGTGAAAGATTTTTCTTTGATAAGAGAGCCTAGGGTGCCCTGTTCCAAGTAGGGCCACCTAGAGAACGAGTTACCCAGGACTTGTTCCACAGTGCTCAATCATTCAGGCACTCAGACCAAGGCACTCTGAAACCATGATCAAGAAGACCAGCTACTTCTCAAGGTGGAAGCTGATATTTGTTATTCACATGGTACTGGTTTTATGGCATGCAGAATGCAAGAGTTATGGGGTCAGGGAGCCTTCCAACCAGATTTCAGAATAAGGCCTGGGAGATCAAGCAGATTGCCCCTGAGAAGGCACCATCTGAAGCTGTGACAGTAAAGCTGAAAGTGCAGTGGAGATTTTTGAATTGGTTAGGTCAGGAATATGGACTATCTGCTAAGTAAAAATCACAGGCAGTGAGCAGAACCAACCAAAAGAGGCCATGAGGGCTGCAAATGGCAATGTAAAGGCAAGGCTGCCCAAGCCCTTAGAGTTCATATTTTGTCAAAACTCACCTCAGGCACTGGACATGGAATCGCAGGATTTAATATTTACCCTGCTGGGTTTCAGTCTTGCTTTGGTCCCAGTCCTTTCTATCTTCCTATGGCTCCCTTTTGGAATGGGAATGTTTACCTTGTGCAATTGCATGTTCTTTTTGCTTTTTAAGGGTCTCACAGACAAGAGTTTACCTTGAATCTCAGAGACTTTGGCTTTGAACTTTCTAGCAATGCTGGAACTATTAAAACCTTGGTGACTCTTAAAAGTGGATTACATATATTTTTTCATAGAGAGAATCTTTATGGGGGCCATGGGCAGAGTGTTGCAGTTGGATTGTTGGTTCTAGTCTATCCTCCCAAGCACTCATGCACTCGCAGGCGGGGATTTTGGAGGGTAGTTGGATCATGGCAGTGCTCTACTCATCAGTGGGTTGATCCACTGGTTAGTTCATTGGCTGAGTGTGCTGTTGGGAGGTGGGGCCTGGATGAAAGAGGCAGGTCACAATGGTGTTACCTAGAAAGATGTATTCTGTCCTGTTTCCCCCTTTTCTCTCTGCTTTCTGGTCACCATGCCATGAACAGCTTTCCACCACTGGGGACCCTACCATCACACTGTTTCTGCATTTCAGCCTGCCAACCATGGACTGAAACTTCTGAAATTGTGAGTCAAAATAAGCCTCTACTTTAAGTCGTGGGTGCTCAACAATTGAAAGGCTAAGACAGCTCTCAAAAGGAGGAAGGAAGGAAGGAAGGAAGGAAGGAAGGAAGGAAGGAAGGAAAAGCTGATGTGTTATCATGAACTGGGATGTGCTTTCTCAAAACCTGAGCAGAATTTTTAAGATGAGGAAACAGGTACAGCATCCTCTTACCCCCACTTTGTCCCATTTTTCTGGCATACACACTCCCCTGGACAAGCTATTTCCAGATTAGAATGCTTTATTCAAGAGAATCTGGCTTGGCGGTCAGTTGGCCCTTCAGGGGCAGCTGGTGGGGTGCAGGGGCCCTCAGGGAATCTGCTCCACTTTCCACAGCTGCTGGCCGAAGGCACACAGGTTCTTCTCCCAGTGACCTCATCCCCAGGCAGGGGGGTGCTCCTCTTCCATGCTGCTTTTGTCCAGCCTGAGGCCCACTCTGCCTGTGACCCCAAGAGGGGGCAGAGTCATGGCACCTTGGCTGGAAAAATCAATGTCCCAGAACAAGCCAGAGGCAAAATGTGAGGAGTGACCTAAGTGGACGAGAAGTGGCAAAAGGCTCCAGGCAAGCGCTGTTCTCCAGAGCTGAACACCCCAGTCTCCAGGGCAAGTTGCTGCTGCCAGGGAGAGGAGGACAAGGTTGGATCCCCTCCACCAGCTGCCTGCCTGCCCTGCCCACCCAGCCAGGGACACGGTGGCCAGTGCAGGCGCCTGCACCCGCCCAGGCAGGGCGAAAGTTGCTGGTGGCAGAGCCTGTAAGCCAGGAGCTCACATGGGGCCCCCTTGTCTTCTCCAGTCCCCTG
Source organism: Dasyprocta punctata (assembly GCA_004363535.1). Lineage (NCBI taxonomy): Eukaryota > Metazoa > Chordata > Mammalia > Rodentia > Dasyproctidae > Dasyprocta > Dasyprocta punctata. The sequence goes on from RJWM01028575.1 coordinate 8,099, forward strand.
GGAACCTGGGGCTTCTGGGGCCTGGCTTGCCCCTCACAAGGTCACGTCTTGCTTCTTTCCAAGCCGAAGCTTCCACGGGTCTGTGGATGGCTTCTTTCCTTCTCTTACGTTGTGTTTAAGGCACTGAATTCCTGAGGGTCCTGTCCCTCCTTGCTCCTCATCTTGGAGGGAGCAAGTCATTCAGCAGGGATGCAGTTGGCTAATAAATAGAGGGAAGGTACCAGCAGGGAGGTCACTGAGAGTGTGACAGTAATAAATATACGAGCTGGGTGTGGGGTCTCTCTCCTCCGAGGGCCCGGCTACCTCTAGGGAGCACTGTCGCCGCACCTGCCGGAGAACAAACACAGACAAGGCAGGGGGTATCAGTGCACTGTGGAGAAGGGGGTCCCCTCCTGTGATGGTGGGGGGCAGAGGGGAAGGTTGGGCAGGGAGCACAGGAAGGACACAGCGCTTCTGGAACCCTGCTTGCACCCAGGCCAACGAGCAGCGGGGGCTGCACTTCACACAGCACTTACCCAGGTGCCCAGCCCTGTGCCAAGCACTGTCTCATTTACCCCTAGCAGCGCCCCGGGAGCAAGGCACTGTTAGTGTCACCCTTTCTGAGATGAGGAACCAAGGCCCAGAGAGGCTTAGAAATGTGCCCAAGATCACACGCTAGTTGGTGACACACTAGTCAGTGGCAGAGTCACATCACACCTGACCTCAGTCTGGTTTTCCCCCGGCACTGTCTCTGGTTACTTTAAAACAGCAGTCTTCAAACAGAGGAACAAAGGCTGAGAATTAATGGGTTTAAAGAAACCATTTTTCAGCCTTCACGTGTATTCAGCCTTGAAATTATTTGCGTGAGAAAGTGCCTGAGGTCTACTTGGCAGTTCACAACTGCCCTTCTTCCTTTAGGGAGGCCTCTTGCTGGTGGTTCCAGATCTTGTAAAGGTATTTTCCTAAAAGGTCAAAGTATCCTTAGGGCATGAAACACAACAATTTGAGTGGTGTAGGTGTTGAGGAAAGAAACACAGCTGAGTACTGGATAATCAAGCCATTTGGAAGTCGGGTAGTTCCCAAGTCTTTCAACAAGACTGAAGTGCAACCTAACTGAACTCTCAGCCAGTAGTATGTCCTTATGTTTACACACACACACACACACACACACACACACACACACACGTGCACACACATCCCCCCTGAGAATGAAGCCCAGGGCTTCTGGCCCAGTAGGCAGGCGATGCTCTATGCACTCAGCCCTAGAAGTAATTGTTAGCAGATCACCTGAAGGTTTTTGGCAAATAACTTGGATGCAGTTCAAATAGTTCCATGACATCCAGTTTCGTTAACTTATATATAAAAGCATGATTTCTCAACCTTTTCCTCTATAAAAATTATACACAGGAGTGGAATTTTTGCTGAATGCTGTCTTAGTCTGGCAGGAGGTAATGTTCATTAATGAAGTCATTAACTAATTGAAAAGAGGTAGCCACATTCATCTCATGGACATGCCTTCCCAGTAAGACTGACTACTTTTACATGTTATGTTTATTAAGACTCGATGTATTTGTGCCATTTTGATGAAGTGGTACTACTAATAATTATTTCTGATAATCTATTCCAAGAGAAAATTTAACTTGGTTTTTGCTCACAGGAAATTTAAAGTAACTCAAACTCATATACCATCTTTCTGCCAGATAAACAGCAACATGACAAATAAGAGTTCTGAGCACTAAAAATAAAATTACATTGCGCTGAAATTCTGTGGGGAAAAGAAATGGAAATGCATAGTCCCAGGGAAATAGAAATAAATATGTGATTACTAAGAAAGAGTGTAAACACCTTTTGGCTATTCATTCTTTAAAAGTTGAATGTTGCAGGTATTAAATTAGGATGGCATGTTCCATAGGCTATATCTGAAGAGTGAATTATATACTCAGTTTTTAATAGCTTTCTATTAAATATTAATATTTATGATATTCTAGAAATTACATCCTTTATAACCACTGATAATTATGATGAAAAAGTTCAATATCAACCTAAAAATGAGCAAGGGAGCACAGGGGACTTTGAAATCATTTCAAAAGAATTCCCAAAAGTAATGTTTAAACACTGACACCCAGGGACCGGGAATTTAGCTCAGTGGCGTAAGTACCTGTCTGGCAGGTGCAAGGTTGTGAGTTCAATCCCTGGTACCAAAATAAATAAATAAATAAAATAAAATAACATAAAGACTGACCCCCAGAAAATGGGGTGATGGGACACTTTGAATCCAGGGCTACCTGGCTGGGGTTGTGGTCCCGAATTGCTTTCACCACCAGTTCTTGCCCCAAATTACTGCATGGGTCCAGGGCAGAAATGAGGGCCATAAGCCTTAGGGGGACAGAATTCACTGAATCCCTGTCTTTGTGGAGTTGGGGGGCAGCTCCACCTGTGGAGGAGCTGGCTCATGGGGCCAGGGGTTGGGTCACCTTCATTCCTGTAGCACGAAATGATTTCTGATCTTGGAGCTACGAGATTTAGGCCCCAAAGGAGAACCTACTGGGCCTGATTCACTGTACCTGCGAAACATTTTATTTTTACTTCTGACTCACAGGTCGGTGTTCCCTTCCCTAATTCTTCCCTCTCAGCAACACTCAAATCTGCACTCCAGCCTGCTACCTCTGGGGGTGAAGCCAAGATGGCGGGAACATGGAGGGGGAAGAGGAAGCACTGGCCTGGGAGCCAATGGGGGCTGCACCTTCCCCAGGGCTTCCAGGACGTAGCCCTAGATCACTCCTCATTATTCGCACCTAAGCCTTGGAAAATCATCCCATTGTGGGCCTGGCACACAGGAAGAGCTTGGTCAATGTTTGCAGAATGACACTGAGCCCTGCGTGTACCCCTACCCCATCATTCTACACACAAACTCTGCTCACAAAGGTAGAATGATGTGTTCCAGGCCACACAGAGATGTGAGACTAAACAAAGGCAAGAATCAAAGTGCCCTGATGCGTCCTGGGCCCTTGAAGAGGTGCAGCTCCTATTCTGGCCCCCAAGACTCCCTAAACCTCACCTCTCCCACCTCCCCCTTGGGCCCAGCCTCCTTGCCATCCCTGGGCTCCCCGCGCACTCACTGGTGGCAGACTGTGGGTTTCTGGTTCTCTCTCTTCCTCTTCCCCCTGACCTTGAGTCTCCTCCTGCAATAAGCCAAAGCGTCAGGACAAGGTGCTGGGGCTCCCATGCTAGGACAGGGGCTGGCAGGCCTGAGAACAGCCCTGAGCCCCGGCCAGGCCACTTACCTTTCTGGCGTCGTCTTCTTCTGCAGAGGTCTAGGGAAACAGAGTGAGGGGCAGAGGAAATCAGGAGAGCAGTAAGTGGGGCTCCCCGCCACCCTCATATCTTCCCTCAGACTCCCCAAATGCTGGCCCTGCAGTTGATGCTGCAGCCATAAGGGGGCAGCATGGAGCTGGCAAGGGAGAGCAAGCCAGCGGACGCTGGGCTCCGGCTGCCACCCTAGGCTCTGGGGCTCCTCCTCACAGGCCTCTGAACCTCAGCTTCTTGGCATCAAATCTGGGGCCTTTTGAGTCTGTTCTCTATTGGTTCACTTTCTCTGTTCACTTCTTACCCTTCCTGGCAGGGTGCATTGTGGGAGTTTCCTCCAGGACAGTGAATGATGGTAAGGCCATGGATGGGGTGATAGTTGCTGCTAGCTAAGGCGGCCTGCCAGGGTACAGTCCCCACCCCGCCCTGGCAACAGCAGAAGAATGGGTGGGGGCAGTAAAGGGAGGTGAGCACGAACCACATGGTCACCAGGCATGTCCCAGTTCTGCCCCCTGGGGCTGTGGCTGTTGGCCCAGAAGTGAAAAGAAAAGTGTCCCTGTTGCTTGGCACACTGGAAGGGGACAAGGCCTTGGTCTTCCCTGGGAAGAGTGGGTGGTGTCAGGCATTTGTGGGACCAGTGAGGGAAGGCTGCCCTGGACTGGCTCTTTCCTTGGAATGCCCGGTCACACGTCTCTCTATTGGGCGGGTCAGAGACACTCTTGGAACCCCACTCCCCACATCTCCTTGGCTCCAAAAGAGGCTGTGAGAGCACGGTGATGTAAAAGACAAAGGTCACCACCCAGCCCTGTGCCCAGGAGGGGTCACATAGGAGTGACTGTTACCTGATTCCACACTGGCTAGGAGGTAACAGGTTGAGGCAGAGCTCTCAGAGCCTGGGCTCTGCTTCAGAGGTGGCAGCCAGAGCCCTGGGTAGCAGGCAGTGCCAAGCCTTGGGGCTACTGGGGCCTTGCAAGTATGTGGTGATGGCCAAGAGAGGTGGCATCGCCAGGGCAGACTTAGTAGTCAGGCTGCAGTTCAAATCCAAACCCTCCTCCACACCCACTAACTGGGGCAAATCACTAGCCCGCATGTCCTCATTGGTGCCACAGGGATAGGGTGGCCCTGGGGGCAGGGATCTTGTCTGTCTTGCTCACCACAGTAGCCCGAGTCTGGACCAGTGCCCAGCCTACAACAGGCACCTAGTAAACATATGTAAATAAATGAGAAAAGACTTTAGTATGGCTCAGGAGCTGGGGCTAGGGCTAAGACCCTGAGTCTAGTGCCGCTGTCCATGCCCAGTGGTACCAAGAAGAGCATCTGGGTGCCTCTCCCTTTCCTTGAATCTGGAGATAGGAGCCAGGCCCGTGCCTGGGACACATGCAGCAAGGCTGATACAGGCCAGAGCTGCTGGGTTAGGGAAGGGCAGGGTGGCAGGGGCTGCAACTTTAAAGAAACCACAGTGCCTGCCTCCTTTCTTTTGTCCCTTCCCTCCTAACAGAGCCCATCCTTCCTTCTCCTTCTCAGTCCAGCTTTCCTCTCCTGTGGGCACGCTGCCTAGCCCAGAACCAAGTCCAGGCTTGCTGTATCTTTGTCTCCAGTGCCTCTTCTGAGGGCCTGTGCAGCTGCCTCCCATCTTGGAGGACAGCAATGCTGTGCACTGGGCTCCTGCAAGTCTGGAAAGGACCCAGGCTCCCTCTCACCTTGGGCATCTTGGCAGCTATCCTGGGCCCAGCTCCTTAGGCCAAATGAAATGCAAGCAGGGAAGCAAGTGGGCAGCCACCAGTTCTGCCCTGAGGCCTAGCTTTGACAAGGCTCCGAAATGCCCAGGGCCTGTCCTAGTGTCTGTCCAGGACCTACCTGCACTCGCAGAGGTTGTGTTGTGAGAATGTCAGCTGCACAAAGAAGGGCCGGGGCCCTGGGGTGATCTTCAGGACCTGTGGGGAAGAGAAAGATTGACACCTAGTAAGGGGTCAGGTGAGTGGGCTCCAAGGTGTGATACGGGCTCCAGAAGGAGGGCCCTGGGCTGGACTGGTGACTGGGGGACCCTGGCCTGGGAGTCCTGAGACCTTGGCTGCCCCCTCTCCCTCTCTGAGTCTTTTCTAGTGGGTACTCATGGGCCATGAGGCAGGGCGAGGGGAGAGGGAGCGGGGCTGGGGGTTCCCTACCTGCATGGTGATGTTAGTCGTCTCCACCGGCACACACTGCAGGCGCTCATCCCCACAGCAGCCAGTGCAGCGCTTCAGAGAGACGCAGGATGGGCTGAACAAGTACTGCACCTCACTGGGGTACTCTGTCACAATGTCCACTAGCCTCTCCCGCGTTCGGCAGTAGCTGCGGCCCCATACTTCCTGGAAGGGCACCACTACGGAGAGGCAAGAAGACCTCACAGACCTGGTTCAGTCCACATTCTGCTCCCATCCAAGCCCCAGCCCGTCTGTGCCCCTCCTCCCAGGATCCCTCTGGGATGCCTGCTGGACCTTTAACTCTTCTAACTGGGTGTAAGTCTCCAGCCCTGTTTTCTACTTGGGTACCCATGTCTGCCTTGGCTCCTTGAAACTTCAAGAACTGTGCCCTGGTAGCTCCCCAGGACCTCTGGATCTTTCTCAGGCCTCACCTGGTGTTTCCCTGTCTTAGAAAACTTGCTAAAAAGCATTCTAGAGTCCGGCATGGAGGCTCGATCACCCCCTTTGTTGTCTGCCCCCAAACCTGCCATGGCTCCCTCCCTCATGTCCCCACTTGGTGCCAACTCCTCTGCCTTCACCCAAGACCACATCCAGCCATATGGTCCAGCCCTCCTGTCCGGAGCCCCCCAAGCTGCGCATGGAGTCATGGCCTGTTGTGTTCACCTCCAGGTGGCATTTTCCCCTGCTTTCACTTCTAGCCAAGAAAAGCCCGGCCCCTGCTTCCTTAGGTGCCTCCCCCCTCCTCCCTACAACTTTCTCCAACAATTCCACCATGCAGGTGCCATCTGCCAGAGTGCTGCTTAGCCCCGGGGTCCACCCCCCCAGCACCACTGGTGACTCTTATCTCCTTTGCAGCCAAACTGAGGCTCTGGGAAGACAGGAAGAAGACCCCAGTAAACACAGGCTAAGTGACTCCTGTCTGATTAGATGTCACTTCACCAAGGGTTATCAGGGACAGCCCTGTAATAACAGAATCTTTGGGGGCTGCTCTGGCATCCCTCAAAACATGCTGCTCCTTCAGGGAGCAAAGATCTGGGAGTGGGGCCCAAGGAGGGGTTCTCAGGGAGTGGCCAGAGCCAGGATATCTGGCTTCTAGTCCTGGCCCTGTACTGGCTGTATGACTTTGGGAAGGTCATTTAACCTTTCTGAGTATATCAGTTTCCTCAGCTGGGGAAAAAGAAGGCTGGGGATAGATGGCTACTAAGGCCTCTTCCACTCTGACAGACTGTCGATTCAGGGCACGAAACCCAGCCCAAGCCAGCCTTGTGACGCCAGGCAGAGAAATACCCGCAGGCCCAGGTCACCCAGCTCCATATCTGATGGTTTTCCTCAGCTACTGGGGGAAGACAGGGGACCTGGTCACCTGGGAACCAAGCAGCCCTGGCATAGCACCGCTGTTCCTAGGAGGCAGATGGGGCCGAAGTCCACTCCACTGAGCCTATGAGAACATGAGTCTCAGGGTAATCTCAGAAAAATAAACTCCAGTCATAGCAGAGGCCCTCGGGAGAGGCTGCAAGCTGGTGGAAAATACCCAAGAGGTGGTATGACCATGCGGAGCTGGCGGGGCAGCTACTCAGGCAATAAACTGTGCTTATCTGGGCGTCTGCTTGCACCATCGTGGCCTGCTCTGCTTGCGGGGACTAGGGCTGGCCCAGGGACTAGAGGGGGGTCCAGAGGCCCCCTGACTCTACCTCTCCAGGCCACTGACTCTACCTCTTCCTGGCCCCAACTGGGAAATACAGCCTCTCCCCCTTTAGGACCCTACAGCCTGGAGGAAGGCTGCCTTTGCAGTACGGGGTCAGAGAGCACCTTCCTATCGCCAGCTCTACGAGCTGTGTTTAGTCTAAAACCTTTGTGAACACCACACCACTCTGAACGTTTAATCTCTGCTTCGGAAACATAAATAAGAGCAGTGAATAGCCGGCGGACAAAGCACCACAGAAGGCTCAGTGCCTGCACTGGGACCAGCCTTCAGGGAGGGGAACAGCAGAGAAAGGAGCACCCGAGGCCCCTCAGAATCCCACAAACTCCCACCCAGCTGTGCCACTGAGGCCACAGTCAGGTTAAGCTCGGAGCTGGCTGGGCCTTGGCAATAGAGGGATTTCCTTCCTCCATCCCCGCACCTAGCACTTAAACCTCTGCCTCTGCAGGACCCAGGCTCCAGGGTCCCCAAATCCTGAAATCCACCACTTTCCAGCCCTGGTGGCCACGCTGTGCTGGGGAAGTCCCAGAATGAGGTGGGCCTGGGCCTGGTTTATCTGGCAGCCAACAGGAAAGAGGGTCTTTTCTCCTTGGAGGCCCCTGTCAGGGTAAGAGGAAGAAACAAAGGAGGCTGGAGAAGGGTCGCGCCAGGGACAGGGACGGCAGTGACTGCATTCAGATGTGGGCTGAGCCCCTCAGGAAAAAGCCCAGCTCCTGGGTACTTCCACTGGGCTCAGCCCCGCTCCAGCTTGGGGTGGGGGTGGGGTAGAAAGAACTGAGGCTGCGGCTGGGTATCCCCCAGGGGCCACTGCTGACCTCTCCGCTCTCTCTCCAGCCTCATCTGTCTCCAGCTGCCTTATTACCCAGAAAAGAGACCCAAGAAGGGAGACGCTTAATGCTAAGACTGTGCTTCTGGAGAAGTCGCTGGGGCTAGGGAGGGACCACAGGGCTGGGCAGGGCCATGGTCACCAGCCCGGGGCCAGCAGGTGTCCACTTCACAGCCAACCCGCCACAATGACACCCTGCTCACGCCTCTGGGCAGTTGGGAGCCTGGTGCTGAGCATGCCCAGATACACTGGGGAGTGCCTGAGGCTTTCGGTGACCCCAGGTCTTCTCTGAGCACAGGCTCTTCATCTGTAAAAGGTGAGGAATGCAAATTCCTTCCTACTTCACAGCCCTGTGGTCAGACGGAATGACAGCAAACGACCAACACTACTATCTTGAAGAATAATAGTAAAAAGCTTTATCTGGGGCCGGACCATGCTGGCTCTTGTTCTGGTGTTAGCAGAAAGGGGATTGCATTTTCAGAGCTCAAAAACGAGGCCCAAAGCTCACTGCACTTCTCTGGAGTGTAGCACACTCCCCCACCCCCATCAGGTGGGCTGGCCTAATGAATTTATACTTCCAAGCCTCCTCATCAAAAGTCCTGGGACATACACATCTGTGTCTCCTCAGACTCAGATAATTCATAATTGTAGCAAAAGAAAGAGCCTTCAGTATCATGTAGTCTAATGCTCCCATTTTATAGATGAAGAAACTGAGGCTCAGAAATCTTTGGTAGCTGTCGTATGAACAGCTAAAAACATAAAAATGGTCATGATGGGGAAGTAGGTGATGGGTTCCTCCCCAGGTCCCAGAGAGTTCATCACTAGGCCAGTTCCAGAGGATAGCATTAAAGTCAAGGGCAGCTATGTCTCCCACCTGTTGAGTGGCCAAGGGGTCTGAACCTCAAGCATTGGGGATCTTTCGAGGCTCAGGAAAGGCTGACTGCCAGGCAGACAGGTAGGCAGGCAGGCCCACAGAGGGTGTTCCCAGTCCATAGCCAGCTACCCCGCGTGTGCGCATGCACGTCCCCACACGCCCCCTCTCCCACGGCACAGTGGGAAGCCTCAGTAGTAGTGTATGGCTGCTCTGCACGTATCAGGGAGGCAGGGAAGGAGGAGCCAGGCAGGGGGCCTGGCATGGGCCTCCTCCCTCCTGCACGTATGTCTCTTTGGCAAACGTCTGGTTGCCCTTTGAAGATTCTCTCTTGATGTAACCCAGGGCGGGGAGTATAGGGGCCAAAGAGGGTGCGACTCATTTTCTGTCTGTTTGTAATCAATGGAGAGGCCTGATCAGATCCCTGCAGTTCCACCAGGGCTGGCCTGCTGTGGACGTCCTTTACCCAGGCTGGTTCTCTTGACGGCTTGCCTGATACATCCAGTACCCAGACCCTCAATCTGGGTCCTGGCATCCCCTGCCCACCCTGTCCTCCAAGATCCCATCTGCAACCTTCCAGCGTGCTGAGAGGGCTCTGGGCCAGCTGGGTGGGCCCTGGCTGCACTGCTCTGCTTTCTGTGTGGGGCAACCCTGGTCCAGGACTACTATACCTCTCTAGGCTGCTAGATCACAAGTGGATCCCCAGACCCTGCCAACTTCACCAGCCAGGATGTTTAGATGGAGATTCTCCCTAAATTATCAGCCTGCACCCACCCTGCATACCAATCCCTTCTTGGAAGAAAAGAAGAGAGGCTGAACATGGTACCCCCAGCCTGGATGGCTTACCTTCCACCTCTGACGAGCTGTTCCCAGTAGACAGGGCCAATGGCTGTAGATAGAAAGGTGCAGAGATGGGGGGAAGGGTCAGCTTCTGGCTCTGTGCTCTGGGGTCAAGTGTAATGGCAAGAGGCTAGAGGCCTCTCTGAGCTCCTCCCCACCCTGTGCACACACTGCCATGTCTCAGAGCTACCTCTTTCTAAGAGCAACTAAAACCCAAGCAGACCCTGGGCAGGTCCCACCTCTCACTGGCCTCAGTTTCTTCTATGAGAAAAGCAAAGGAGGCTGGAGGCTTTTGGAGGTTTCCTGCATCCCAAAGATCTTGCAATCCTGTGGGGTCTCCCTCTTACCCAGCCCCCAGACCAACCCTGCTGGGCCCTGTGCAGCCCGCCTTGGCTGGGTGCCAGAGCCCAGGGGGAGGTGATCAGCTGGTGGAAGCTAAGGAGCTGGAGCAGGCGGCGCCATGAGCCAGCGCTGCCGGTAATGTTACACCTCTGGCTGGCCCTGCAGCGAGCAGGTTGGTGGCCCGGCTGCTTGCCCTTGCAGAACCGACCAGCCCACCCACTTCTGGGCTGGGGCTGGGGACTCCCAGGGCAGCAGGGAAGTGCAGTGGGAAGGGAGCTTATTGGCTTTGTCAGGATTTCACTGCCCAAGCTGGCTCCAAGCCAGACTCACCCGGCTCCTGGGAAAAGGGCCCTGCTCACTTCCCCAGGCCCTGCACTCAGGACCTCCGGCCACCCACCCGAAAGAGAGCGGGCACAGCAGGACCCCTTGTCTTATCCCAGCCCACCCAAGAGCCCCTAGCTTAGCCCAGAGCCCTGGTGGGGGCAGGGCCTAGCCTACCCACCAGCAGCCTCTTCAGCTGGCTTCCTCTCCACCAGGCCAGGTCAGAGGTCCTGGGGGTGCCTGGCTGGTCACGGGGCCTCGACCCTGACTACAAGGCCAGGGAACCGCCTGGGATTAGCGGACAGATGCTTTTAGCAAAGCCGCTATGGCTCCAGGGGCCAGACAGGAAACCTCCCTCCCTCTCTGTGGCTTCCCTGCCCCCCACCTAGACAGCCCCCTGGAGCTGGGGACAGCCCTGCCTGAGGTCTTCTTCCAGAGGCCATGGGTCCAACCTGGCCCCGAGAAGTCTGTGGACATCCTGGGAAGTGCTACTCCTTGGCATGGGTCTGTGATTTCAACCCTCTGCTTCAAGTGCTGAGGTGAGCAGGTCAAGGGAGCCAGGCGGGGATTGGGAGAAGTTCTTACCTGGAGGGGCGCAGTAGGCAGTGCCAGCCCAGCCAGGAGCTGCAGGAGGCAAGTGAGCAGCCGCAAGGCTAGCATCTTCTCAGACGTCCTGAACCAGTGGGCTCCAAGGGAAAATCACCATGCTCGTCCTCCTGGGGGAGCCCCTGGCACAGGAGGAGAGCTGAGTGAGGAGCCGAGTGAGGATGTTCCCCTCACTGCTGCCCCGAGGTTCCCGTTGGTGGCCCGCGCATCCTCTGGACACTCAGGGGAGTCAGGACCCCGCAGGTAAGGTTGTGGCTGCGAACCTGGAGGGGAGCGCCCCGGGGGGTCCGGGCGGCGTGGGGCAGGCACGATCCGGATGGGGGGGCTCTCTAGTGCTCGGTGAGATCCCCTGGTCCACTCTCTTGGCTGATCAGGAGCCTGAAGATGCAGTTTCTTGTTCAGACAGCAGCTCCCTTCTGGGACTGAAGCTGGTCGGCGACTGATTTTCAAGGCTGAGCATCGGGGCGGGGCTCCAGGACGGCCCCGCCCACTGAGCTAGCCTGCAGCCGGGTCCTGGGAGCGGCCGTGTGTCCAGCCCCGCCGGCGGCGGGGTGGTGGTGGCCTGGACCTGCGCGCGTAACCCCGCGGGGCGCGGAAGGAAGGGTCTTTGCAGGCGCAGAGCCCGGGGCCCCATCTCGCCCCCGGGCCCGGCTTTTCTGGAATGGCTGCCTGGGGTGGGCGCTGCACCTGGACGTCTACTTCTACCATCGAGGCTCAGGACTTTGGCGGCCTCAGCTGGGAAGTCAGCGCTGGATCCCCAGCAGCGAGGTCATTTCATGCCATCCCCACAATCTTTTGGGGACTGGAAGCCGTCTGATAGAGCCTCTGAGCGTGGCCAGTCTATGTATGTTGAACGCACATATGAACTCTTGGAAAGTTCGTGTGTGTATGTGTGTGTGTGTGTGTGTGTGTGTGTGTGTGTTCAGGGAGCTGGTCAGACACAAACCCCAAGTTAAATGACTCCAGAACTGTTTCTCTACCCAAACTGCCACCCTCTGGCCCAGAAAGCAGGAGGTTACTCAGCCATGGGTGACAGCTCACAGGAAGCCCGCAGGGCACCTGGCCGGGGGTCCAGCCCTATCTCCTCCCTGCCAGTGGGCCAGCAGAGGTGGTGGAAGGCTGAGGAGAAAATGCTGAAGTGCCGCAGGGTGTGCTGGCAGGGGTCTCTGGGTCTGCCTGTGCTGGGGCATTGGTGTGTGACCTGGGTGTCCTGGGAACATCCAGATATGACTCTGTGCGTGCCCAGTCTTTGGGTGTCTGTGTGCTGATGTGTGTGTTTGGAAATGTGTCTGAACATGTATTTTGGTGGGCTTCTGAGTCTCTCTGGCTGCTCGTGCATCTGCACGTGTGTGCCCTCTGTGTGCGTGAATACTGGACGGGCTTCCGTGTGTGACCATGCACTTTGGCGTGCCCCCCTCTTGGACTTTGAGCATTCTTTACCGCCACCCTCATGACCCTCTGTGTGCATCTCTCTGGCTGCAAGAACCTGGCAGGATTCAGCCCCGAGCTGGCGGTCTGTGGGGCTGGTGGGTGGCTGTGGGGGAGGAGATGGACCTGGGAGGTGGCCCCTTCAGCTCACATTTCAACCAGAAGCAGGGAGGCCAGGGCAGCCCCAGTTCTCACCTCAGTGACCTCTGCTTCTGCTGCCTGCTGCCCACCCACGAGGGCTGCCTCCCTGCCCAGCCAGCCCTAAGCCTGAAGATCGAGGAGTCTGGGGCCAGTCACTGGCCAGCTAACCAGGGGCAGCTCCAATGTACTAGGTTTCTTAGGCTGGACAGACTCCTCCTTGGCCCCTGGTCCTGGTGGAGAGTTGCTGGGCACAGGCACAAGGGTGAGCAGATGTGTGCTGTGGATATCTACGCCACAGATTTGCACATCACATCTGTGTATACACGTGAATGTGTTTATGTGTGTCCAATTTGGATTTGTGCATGTGGGTATGAATGCATATTGTGCACAAATATGTATGTAGTTATCTGCATTGTATATACTGTGTACACTGAATATTTTGACACTTACATAGTGAGCATATCTGCCTGTAACTATTCTTGTGAGGGGGTAAGCACATTGTGTGTGTGTGTACGCGCATGTGAGCATGTATGTGTGTGTGTTTTCATTCTCTCATTTCACACATTATGTTAAGCTGATTGTGCTATAGGCTCTGGCCCAGGTACTAGATGTTTGATTCAGAAGTTCCTGTGACATTTGTGTTTGTGTGAGAAACAGATGGCTGGGGATACCAAAACCTTCTTTCTCCACTCCTGAGTGACTTCAGTGTCTTGGGCAATGTCTGTGAATCCTACAAGTGCACCTCACCCCTTGGCAGATGTGCCAGGAGCTCTGCTCCCCTGTGTTGAGGACCCACTGCTGATCAGCCATATAACCTTGCATCCTGGCCTTCACTTTTCAGGCCTGCTTCTCCATGTGGAAAGTGGGGAGAAAAACAGTGCTCCCTCCTTAGGGTTGTTCGGGGATTGTCAAGGAAACTTGATAAAAGCAGTGGTAACTAGTGGACATGATATCTAATCCAATTTTTAAAATTTTTATTGCAGAAATAAAAATACTACAGTTACAGTATGGATGAGAGACAGAAAATAAAGAAGCTCATGCTTCTGCAAATTGCAGCAAAGCAAGAGGATGGGGAAATTTGTGTACACACGTGCACACGCATACACACAGTGCATACACACATGCACTAATTGTCTTCATCATGATCCAGAAGACCAGTCTTCAACTGCCATCAAGGTCCTTTGAAATATCCTTCTGCTAAGATGATAGCTGAGTCAGTGTCCACAGTTTAACACTTACCTATTTATTACCACAATGCTTTGCTGTTGTTTCAGAGAGAGAAATAATATTGACCATGCACCTCCTGTATGCCAAGCAGTGTGTCTTGTGCTTTAAACACCTTGACTCACTGGATTCTGCCCACAACGCCGTGAAGTAAGTTTTATTTATTCCCTCTGCCCATGGTTCTGGGGATTGAAACTTACATGCGCTCTGCACTGAATGACATCCCCAGCCCCATAATTGTTCTCATCTTGAAGATGAGAAAATGAGGCCCAGAGAATGTAAGAAATTTGCCAGTAGTCCTTCAGGTACCATGAAGGAGTAGCAATGGGGATCCAGCTTCCCTCTTGCTCCAAAACTCTTTCCAGTAATCATGAACTCTATCCTCAACCAGAGTTAAAGTCCCCTAAAGGCAGGGCCAAGGTCTGAAAGCTTTAGCTGACCCTTTCTTAGGGAGTCAGGCAAATGCAAGTCAGTGTGTCAGGCCAGGCTGGAGAGACACTGGGTTCCAGTCTGCGTGTCAGGCCAGCCCCGGCTCTCCAGGCTGTCACAAACACAGAGCTTCTCACACTATGTTAGTCGTGTTCTTCATCAGAAGCGTTTGCTCAAATCTATCCCAGTTCTTAGCTTCCTGCTCCTTGATTCCTTCTCCCATTTTGGTCTTGTCTTTTCAATGTCTTGGCTTCCTAAAATTGTGCCTTTCTGTGAGCGTTCCTTCTCTTAATAACAGTTCAGCATCTTCTTTTGGGAAGCTCTCTCAATGGCCTTGTGTAAGAACCTTGTCTTTCTGACCTTTGTCCCTAAGCCCTAGACCTGAGGACAGCCTCAAGTGGCTAAGAAATGGCCCATCCAAGGACTAAGTCCTCCCTTCTTAGCTAGCAGACAGCAACTGGTGGCAGCTCTGAGTGAGGGGCCTGTTCCTTTTATAGGCTGTGCATGCTTTGTAGCCAGTAGCTGCCCAAGATCACTAGCAAGGAGCTGCTTGGTTCGTCTTGTCTGCTTTCCTCTCCTGCCTCCTGGACTGGGAGTGCCTGCAGATGCATCCCACCTCAGTCCTGATCCCTTCTTTTCTCCATGCACCTCTTCCAGACAAGGTCCAGTGGCTTCCCTGGCCACCAAACCTGAACAAGAAGCCATTCATACAGGTTCCCATAGCACCTGGGATTGCCCCTCCATGGTGGCATTTGGTCCTCAGCGTTGTCATTTCCCAGTTTTTCATCTGCTTATCTTAGAACTGTAGGATCTAAGAGGGCAGAGATTGTGTCTTTGGTTCACTTGTGTGTCTGTAGCACCCTGTTCAGTGCCTTGTAAAGTGCACAGCAGAGCTTAAGTAGCGTGCATTAAATTGGGTTGGTCCCTGAGACTCCTCCCCTGACCCACAGGGAAAGTGTTCCAAATCTGCCCATCCCTAACTCACAAGCCCTTCAGCTCTTCAGAGAGACCCCCTCCTACACCGTCCTCAAGACCTTTCAACTTGGGTGGGCCTCTCGAGAGGAAGGGGTATGGGCGAATGAACCACCTCCCATTACTATGTAATCATGTGCAGGGTTGGTCACCACAACCCTGCCAGCCCCCAGGGGACAAGGCTCATGCCTTCAGCCAGACACCAGAACCCAGTGGGAGGCCTGGCGTGGGGTGGAGCAGGAAGGGAGCCAAGAGATGAGCCCGGGGTGGCCACATGTTCCCAGGGTGGGAAACAAGATGGCACCCACCACCAAGGTTGGGAGCAAGGGAAGCCAGGAGAAGTGACCACAGCCTTGTCCCAGGCCTCTGGGGCGACGCATTGTCACCAAAGGAATGGAAACCTGTACTTTGGGAACTTGGCAGCCAGGACTGGGTTTTTCGTGTTTTCTGTAATTATTTCTCTTTTGTTCTCCCTTAGTATTTAGTAAAGCCCTTTGTGAAGATGCCAGCTGGTCTCAGCTGTGCTAAGAGGAATGACAAGGGGACTCTGTGCATGCTTGGCCTGGTCCTTTCACGGAGGGTCTAATTTAGTGGTGGCAGCAAAGTCAAGCACTACCAAGGACATAGGGAGGTCCTGGGGGACCATCTCACCTCTAAAGTCTCCCTGATCTGAGTCTCCTACTAGACTCTTTGGGGCTGCTGCCCCAATCCCGGGGCTTTACTGAAAACAGAGGGTCTAGAGGGCTGGCTGACCCCACTGCTCTGAGGGGTGTGAGATCCAGAAGGCAGTCACCTGCTGTGCTCCATCTCCTGCTTCGCTTGGCAAGCTGCTGTGGCAGCGTCAGGCTGATGAGCCAGTGCTAGTGGCCACCCACCTTCCCTTCCTGCTGTCACAGTTCTGGGCCCTTGGTGTCCTGTATGCCTGCAGCCTGCTGGGCTTGGACACTCAGCCAGTCCCTTCCCACCTGTCTAGGTCCCACCACATCTGTATTTCCTGTGACTATGTCCCTCTTCTCCTAAGCCCTGTTTCAAGCCTGTTTCATCTCTCAGCTGCACTGGGGAGAGGGGCGAAACTGTCTCCCTCTGGAACAATTGCCCCTTTCTCTCCATGTGTAAGTGATACATGAGGAGGGGAAGCTATTTGGAACTAATCGGCAGTGATGTGGAACTGAGCCTTTGGAGAAACTGAGAGCCTGCAAGAGCTCAGGGCATCCTGCCTCTGGGTGACAGCTGGATAGCTTTGCTCCTGAGTCTCTGCATGGGGACAGCAGGTCACCCCTTCCTCCACCCCGACTCCCTCTGGCAGGTGGCATCTCTGCCCTGGGCCAGGCATGTGCCTTACATTCTCAATACATCAGCATGGGCTGGGGATATGGCTCAGTGGCACAGTGCCTGCCTGGCAAGTGTGAGGTTGTGAGTTTGATTCCTGGTGCCCCCTCCCCACCAAAACATCAGCCCATCCCCTCCACCTTTGAAGGAAGTATTATGGTCCTTATCTTTCAGATGAGAAAATGGAGGCCCAGAGAGATCAAGCAATTCATGCAGACTCTCACAGCCAACAAGCAGCAGAGGCAAGAGGGAAAGATAAGACTCCCTGGGCCTGAACAAGGAGGCAGCACTGGGCCAGGATCAAGAACCTGCTTCTTACTAGCTGTGTGAGCTAGTAAGAGAGAGATGGAGTTTCTGCACTAATCCGTCACCCTCCAAAGAGTGAAGCCAACCTTGTGCACCCCTTTCTTTGTGGAGTGAGGATTTGGGGAAAAGATAGGAGAGAAGAGGGCCCCCATGCCAACTGAGCCCTTTCTCTGTGCCAGGTACAAAAGGAGACAGAGAGGGCCCTAATTCAGAAAGAATCACAGTCAAGCAAGACTTAGCATCCAAAGAACCGCGGTCAAGACGCAAAACGGCAGGGAGCATACAGGATGAGGAAAGGAATGGTGGTGGTGGTGGTGGTGGTGTATGTGTGTGTATAAAATAAATATTGAATCTCTCTGCCTGGGATCCTGACCATCCCTGCTCCTAAGGAAAGCATCCAAGCCCAGCTGGGAGGGTCTGTGAAGGGGCTGCTGAGAAGGGCTCTCTATCCAGGACCTGAGACTCCTCTGGGAAGGAAGTCTTCATGTCCCCGCTGCAGCGGGGCTCTGAGCAGCTGTGGAGAGGCTCAGGGTGCAGATCCCCAGTGGCGGAGGGAGCAGCCTCT
>RJWM01028576.1:0-25444 GCA_004363535.1 Dasyprocta punctata
ATACTATGGCCAGTCTGTTTCCAAAACCAGATTTTTTTTTTTTGCTATGTCATTCCCTCATCCATATTATTTTTGGCCACATTATTCAATATAGGCTTCTGAATCAAGATAAGATGATAACATTAAGATGCTGATTTAGCAGAGATGTCTGAATTTGGAATACACAAGTCTCTTTCAGTATGATTCAATAGAATCATTCAACAGAATTTTCATTATGTGATACATGCTATGAAAAAGGCAGGCAAATCATGTTTCCCATGTTCCAGAAACTTCCCCAAAGGACTTTGATCATGAATATCCACAATACCTTTTCCATTAATATCGTTTGTTTCAATTTTCACAGTCTAAATGCGTGGACAATGTCCTATTACCTGTGGAGAAAAAAAATAAAGAAAATTTCTTATGTGCCATTGTTCCTGTAATTCTACAGGCTACTGACCAGCAGGCATGTAAGGTAGGTGTTAATGACATCTCCTGCTTTCATCTCTTCTTCAATATTTCTTCCTAGAGAATATCTGGGAACACTTAATCGAGATCATGAATCCATTATGATAGATTTTCTCTGTGCACCTGTACATCTGCCCAATTTTCAACACAGAGAAGCAACAAGCAGTCCTATACTATGAAACACATGCCTGTGACTGTGTGAGCAAAATATCCTCCTTCTTCTCTAGGTTTGGTGACTTCTGACATAGTACTTTTCAGGAATGCATTTTAACTGAGACAAACTTGAGGGGGTCAAATTCATTATTTTGCTGTCATACTTGTGGGGCTAACGCTGTGAGAAATTTTAAACACATAAGGCACTCAATTCCTTAGCACTGAACTAATAACTTTGAAGTAACTATATTCTTCCCAATACAAAATATCAGGGAGAAAAAAAAACAAATACCAATTCTACCTGGTATCAAAAAATTCATCTAGATGACAAGGAATAGATTGGGAATGGTAAGATATATTGCTAACTTCCTTTTCTTTCAGCTTTAACTTTCAGAGTCAAGTGAATTGATTCTCATGCCTTACTTCCTTTGGTCTGTAATGGTGGCTAGATTTTAACTGGCAAGAAATTTAATCTTTAAATTTTCTTCCTTGAGACATTATACTGAAAGAAACTTGTGTATTCCGAATTCAGACATCTCTGCTAAATCAGCATCTTAATGTTATCATTTTATCTTGATTCAGAAGCCTATATTGAATAATGTGGCCAAAAATAATATGGATGAGGGAATGACATAGCAAAAAAAAAATCTGGTTTTGGAAACCATAGTATAAACTTTGTTGAACATTTTGCCTTGAGTCTTTTTAGAACCTTCAGTAAGAAAAATGTTATAGACCTTGAAGAATTTTCCAATAAACAATGGTTTGTATTGAGGAGCAGCATCTTAGGAGCAGAAGCAGGAATGTACAGTTAGACCCTAACTGCCCTGTCTTTAAGAAGGAGACTGTATCTTTTATTTAAAATAAACTTGATGGGTAAGCCCACTGAATTAATAGAAGATGGTGAGGAATATTAAAGAATTTCCAGGAGAAGAACTTTCTCTTATGTTCTTTTGCTCAACTCTTAACCCTTCCCACAAAAGTTAGATCAATTGTTGGTAGGCAACAGCAGTTGGCTTACATTTATGTATTGGGTGGTGCTAACATATTAAAAGCCCTAGACGTGGAAGATGTGACCTCTTCTCTTTCTTCTTATACACTGCACTGTAGACATCTACAGTGATTCAAAGTTTTCTCCCTATAGGCTGTGTTCAATGGGCACAAAATTGGCAACCCCAATTGACTGTGATACAAGATTCAATATCAGCTTTGTTTTAATGATAATCATCACTTCATTCCCCATGAGCTTTTGTCTTATAACTCTAGTCATGGGAATATTATGAAAGGAATGACAACTACCTGCCTTCCCTCCAGTACCAACATTTTGCATGCTAGCCAGTTCCTTTTTTGTCTCAGCCAATGTGTCACACTCTTATTCTATTATCCCTCATGTCATTTCAGTATCCATATTTTCTTATTTTTTCTTGTGGCCCCACAGCAGATGCTTCCAAAATCTTTTCTTCTGTGAAACATGATCAGAAGGAAGCTGTTCATGGGAACCCTGAAATGGAAAGCCCTTGAATCTAGAGTGTGTGATGCTGGGATTGTGTGGTGTATTGAAAACCGGTGGTTACCTTAACACCAGCTGAACTAAATCAGCATGGTGCTGAGTGGGGGGCCCACCTGAGGGTTATTGCCAACATAAAGAGAGAACTGGAGAAGAAGTTGTTGTTGTTGGTTCTCCATGGTGTTGTTGGTGCTCCATTGGCTCTCCTAGAGAATCTTGTCACACTGGGTCCCTGATATGAACTCAGCTGTTTTCATCATCAGAGGAGCTTAGGACCTCATTGTCACTGAGGATGGCTGTGGTACTTTTTGGGGGAGACTTTGTCCTTATTTTGAGCATCACTTCCTGGCTCCAATGCAGAACCTTCAACCCACTGGCAGAGATCCTTCATCCCCTTGGCACAGACTTTCTAGCTTCCAGCGCTGACTTTGGGACCTTCCCAGTGCAGATCTGTGAAACAAACTTGCGCAAGTCACTGTCATGGGCTCTAGGCCTCCAGTTGGACTCATGGGAGGCATTATCATGGGCTCTAGATCTTCAGCTGAACTCATGTAGGATTTTGCCATAGAACCTAGGCCCTCAACTGGATTCTCAAAGTCTTTAGTGTGTGGACAGATTTCCCGCACCTTCTTTGTATGTTACAACTTGTGTGATCATTATAAATAATACTATAAATTACGTGCTCTGTATTGTCTTGCTCTCCTTGCAAACCTTGACTACAAAAGACTGATTCATAGTGCAATGCTAGGATCAAGGGCACTCAGATTAAGGTGTGAATGCTACCTGCCTAAGTAATCTGGATAAGATATGAGGAATAGAAAGAGCTGTGGTCTTCCCTTGCATGTTTTTCTACCTTCTGCTCACCAAGAACTATTTCTCCTCTCCAGTGTCTGTCTGGCTTGCCACACTGCTTTGGAGCCAGTTGATGATGGACTGAAACCTCTGAAAACTGTGAGCTAAACAAACCTTTCCCTCTTAATTTTGAGTGTTGAGTATGTGGTCTCAGCAAGCAAAGAAAAATAACTAGGACAGTACATATTCATTGTGGACACTTGGAAATTTCTTTAACCTATAATGAAGAAAATAATGACCCAGAATCCCACAGAAATAAACACATATGAGATGTGGGCATGCATAGATTTCATTGGTTTTCAAAAATTTTATATGGTAGAAGAACTGATCTGGTAATTAAGAGTTTTGTTTTTCTCAACCATAATAAATATGATAGCTAACATTTCTCTTTAGCTATGTATCATATATTTCAATATTTAATTTGGAGCTTATTGCCCCAGGAGGCTATCTTTATGGTGGAATGTTTATTTCACTAATATAAAATAATATTAAATTGTCTTTTAAAAATGTTCACCTTGGATGTTCATTTAAAATTAAGTTATCTTCATGGCTTTTGTTTGTGCTTTCTTAATATCAGAATTCTATTCTAATTATGGGATGCCTTGTCTTAGAAAGTCTTTGATTAAATAGGTCACTTCACTCATGTGAATATGGTCACAATTTCAGTGCAATCTGGTCCCTGCTATCTAATATTTGCTTCTTTATCATGAGATAGGAACGTGATAAACTGAAATCCAGCATTATGCTTATCAGTGAACATTGTAGGTTAAAGTCAGTACTGGAAAAAGAGGACTCATATTTCCACCCCTTGTATGTTCCAGGTGGTGGCATGAGATATGAGGTGGACATTTTCACACATGAGAGAAGTCTTCAGCAATGAAGTTCCTGATTCTGTTTCACTAGTAGGAAGATAGAATTGGCAGAAGAGGTGGGCACCTTGTGACACCATTCATTTTAAGATCACCCCGTCTTGTCAAAACCAGCCATCTTTAGCTAAATTTTAGTCATCACCCACTTTGGATATTTTTCAATTCAGATAAATTATACTCTTCATCCCCACTGATTATCAGTTTCAATCATTAACACGATGACTTTCAGGGAAGTATGTTTAAAAGAGTCAAATAAATTTAGCAGAAAATAACTATTTCTCTCATTCTAAAAGATCTGATAGGCCCTGTGATGCATATTATACACCCTCTCTTTCTTTCTACACAATGAAGTCCAGTGCATCTTGGTTGATAAGAGAGACACTGGCTGTCTCTGTACTTCTGAAATCTGTGTTGTTGTTTCTCAGTCACCCTATAGTCCTGACTGCAGCTATCTTACCAGATGCATTTATTTCCAGTTCTCCAAAGCAAATACGAAGCTTTACATATTGATGGATTTATTCAAACTTCTAAAAAGCATGATCCACAGCTTGCACGACCAAAAGACTTCCTTTCCCTCCTCATGACTCAGTTCAATATTCCCTCCTTAGGGACTCAGCTCATATTTGAATAAAATTATTTCTTCAAGCTTGTCCCTACAGGACTGGCCACATTAAATGTCCTTTATATATACTAATGATAAACTTGAGGACAGGAGTTGTGTGCTGTTTATATTTGAACCCCTAGATCTAGCAATAAATGGAATAAACAACTATTCCTTCACTCATTTGCTCAAAATATACTAAAAATTTATTCAAAGTGCATTTTCTGTACCCCAAATATGGTTCTGGGCTATTGGCAATAGAATATTGACAGGATAAAGTCCCTGCCCTCATCTAATATCCTCAGTAGAGTGCAAGAGAAATGAAAGTTTTAAAATATCCATTATTTTAGATTATGCCATTATAAAAATTGCATGGCTGTCTTTCCACAAAATTTGTAATCTAACTCATTTCTTTTGCATTGGATCTGTGTGAGATATATATTTTTGTCACCCTGTTTACATACTAGTTGCTTTATCTGGATTTAAATGACAATAGAATGTTTAAAAATAAAACGTAATTTATAGTAATGAGTTTCTCGATTATAAAATGAAGAAGACAAATGAGAAAGTGTTACTGACATTTAAAACTCCCCTGGGTTCAGTAGGAGATTTTAGCCAAAGTAAGGTAAGGGTTCACCAGATATTTGTAGGTGTGAGAAAGCTATTTCCACACACTAATATTTCTATTGTAATATAGATACTAAGAAAAGTGAAATGATAGCTATAACCTGGTTGCCTGAAATACACATGATTTCTAAATCTATGATTCCATACACATTACCTCTCAGAAATTCAAATTCCATTTTCATAGCAAATTAAGGCAAATCTACCTGAGTGTATCTATTTTATTTTATTTTATTTCCATTTCAGGAAATGAATAAATGTGCATTTTTATGTATATCCAACTGCATATTAATTTCTTTAAAATGTTATGTGTTTGTGTATTGTGGTACAGGGCATTGAACCTAACTCCTGTGCACTGAGCTATATTCCAGGTTTTTTTATTTTTTATTTTGAGACAGGATCTTGCTACAGCACTAAGTTATCTATCCTGGGTTTGAATTTGTTATCCTCTTTCCTCAGTCTCCCAGAGGGTTGGTATTACAAGTATGAGTCACTGTACCCACTGCATATTAATTTTTGAACTATGAGAAAAAAACATTGAAATGAATTGAAGTGGAATAAGAAAGGTAAAAGAATAAGGCAAGAACTTTGAATACAGAAGTTTTTCTTTATGAAAGAAAGAAGTTAGAAGACACCATTTAGAAGTACAGATTGATGTGCTCTGATGGACCTGTCAGGGTCAGAAATCACCCTTGTGTGGATTATCAGTCTGTCAGAGTGAATTGGTCCTAAAACGGTGTGAAAAATACTGTCTTCATCTATATAATTTCTTTTATTTTGATTTCACAGTGCTCTTGCATTTTTGACAGGTCTAACACTTTTCCTTCTTAAAATATTAAAGACATTTTAAAAGGTTAACATTCAGATAACTATCTTATTCTAAGAGCCTCTGTCTTTCTAAATTCTGAACTGTCACTTTCTTAGCTGGATAATTTGGTTAAAAAATAGAAATACACACATATACACATATCTATATAGAAAACTATGTTTTTATATTTCTAAAGATTCTTCATTAGAGAATTTGGTCTCATGGTTCACATTTTGAAACACACAGGTGATATAGGGTGCCTATCTCCCTCTCATTTCTCTCTCTCCACTTTTTCCAGGAATCAACAATGTTACCCGTTTCTTGCTTGTTTGTCAAGCATATGGCCTAATCTCACTCTCCCTCTCCCTCTCCCTCTCTCTTCCCTCCCATTCTCCCCCTTTTTTGATCTTCTCTTCCTTTCTACTTTTACATGGGAAAACAACAGTGTACTATACACGATGTCTCATACTTCACTTCTTTCACTTAACAAACATAATAATCTATCTTAAAAATTGTTTACTATCCAGATTTAAACTAGTTCCACAATTTTTCCTACTGTTATATTGTTTTCCATTGGATGATTGTCCTGTGCATTATGGAAATAGTCTATTAAAGGGTATTTGTGTTTCCAATCCTGTGCCTTTGCAAATTCTTGTAAAACTTCATCAGTAAAATAATTTTGTTCTTAAATCATTTTGCAGTTACGCAGGTGTATCTATGAGAGATAAATTCTTACACAAGCAACAGAATGCAAATTGGTTATTTTGGTAAATATTATCATATGCTCCAGAAAATTCATTTCTATTTTTCTCCCCTTAATTATGTATATGAGATGGTTGTTTCTTCACATCTTTGTCAATATCATATGCCATCAAAATTTTTGTTTATGGTTTTTCAGTACACTAGAAGAAAAAGAATTCCAATGAATTGCTTAATTTCATTACCATAAATATTGCTGAACATCCTTAATATGTTTAAAAGCCATTCATAGTCTGTCATAGTTACTTTTCTCTCATTGTTGAGGAAGAATGCCTGATGCCCAAAATTAGGGAAGGGAAGGTTTATTTCTTTCAGTTCTTGGAGGTTTCAGCCCTTACTCAGTTGGCTTCAAGCAGGGTGGCATGGCTGAGGGACAGTCATTCATGTCAGCTGAAAACAGCGAGGTGCAAACTGGCAAGAGAGAGAGACACACCTTCTTCCCACCCTTACACTGTATGCTGGCTCCACCCCTGGGTGGGTGCAGCATTCACACTACCAATCCCAGCACCAGACAACAAACCAATCATGAATGCCAGACTCAGCCAAATCCATGATTGCATGAGGGTTGAGCAAGGGCCATCTGAACACAACTATAACATTCCACTCCAGGCCCCACAAAGACTCATGTACATCCTTTATACAAAAGACATTTAGTCCATCTCCAAGAATTGTCAAAGTCCTAGTCCCAAGTCTCCTCCAAGATGGAACGCAAACTCTTAGCTGAATACCTCTGTACAAATGAAAACAAAGTTAAACATTTCCAACATACAATGGTACAAGATAAACATTACCATTCCAAAAGTTACAAACAGGGGAATACGAAGCATTGGAACCAAAGCAAGACCAAAATCCAGCAGGGTGAACATTAAGTCCTGGAGTTCCATGGTCAGCATCTGAAGCAATCTGGCTGCAAGCTCCAGGCTCCAGGCTTGAGTGACTCAACTCCCATAGAACTTTCAGGGATTCCAGTTACTATAGCTTCTCTCTTAAGCCCACTCTGCTTGGTCTTTGCAACTTTCCTTGGATGATCCACGTTTCTGGCTTTTCCAAATTTCTAGAATCTTCACTGTACCTTAGGCCTCTCCCTTACATCTTTACATACTGCCATCTCAGGGGCACACTTCTTGGCCTCACAGGCCTTCTGAAATTGGGTGAAAGCTTCCTTAACCCCAGGACTCATGCATTTTCCTTGCACCTAAAACCAACAACACATGGATGCCCCTAAGGTCCACTGCCAGCTGGATCAGTAGCCAGGCTCTCCTCTCTCTTGGTTGTAGGGGTCAAGTGCCTGGATTGCTGAACTCTCTGACCTGATTGTAAGGAACAGCTTCTCTATGCTACTGCCATTCTAGAATCTGGTGCAGCTGCCACCATTTTGGAACCTTCTGTGGCCTTCTTTGCCACTCTGGAATGTGGCACTCTGTAACTTTCTCCTCTGAGCAAAGCCTTTCACTTTTGCAGTTTTGAGGCTGCAAAGGGTGGAGACCTGCTACTTCCTGGGATGCTCCCAGGCTACCTTTTTATCTCTCTATTCCTTTTCAGCAATTGAGTTCTCAGCTCTATCTTTATAGTCCACATCTTTCTGGCCAAACTCACAATGTTTTAAATGATCTTGGTGGGCTCTTTGCCCTTGATTCATAACATAAATCTGGCTAAGAGCCCCCAACAATATCCATGCCACTGTCTCAACCTGAGACTGTTTTAAATTTTCTTTTGCCAGATTAATGAGTCCACCATCCTTAATCTCAGTCTCAGGCAAAGTCTCTGGACATGAGCAAAATGCAGACAAACTTTCTATCAAGGCATAACACACGTGGTCTAGAGTCCAACAACCAGTGCAGTTCTTCTTTCCAGCAGAAACCTCCCAAGCCTGGTTTTTATCAGCAGGTTTTCTATCAGCCTTCTGGTCTCCTGAGCTCTGACCAGAATCTCCCATGTAGAACAGTCTAAGTTGTTCCAGTGCAACCCTTTCAGGTGACATCTCTAAACCTTTCCAAACTTTTCCACAAGCCATTTCCAAAGGCTCTTGAGCTGTATGGTCAGATATAGTCACAGCAATGACCCCACTCCACTGGTACCCAATTCTGTCTTAGTTACTTTTCTTTCATGGCTGACACAGAATACTTGATGCCAAAAATTAGGGAAACAAAGGTTCATTTCTTATAGATCTTGGATGTTTCAGCCCTTACTCAGCTGGCTGCAAGCAGGGTAGCATGGATGAGGGACAGCCATTCATGTTGGCTGCAAACAGCAAGGTGCAAACTGGCAAGAGAGAGAGAGAGATGCCTTCTTCCCACCCTTACACTGTGTGCCAGCTCCACCCCCTGTGCAATTGCAGCACTCACACCACCAATCCCAGCATCAGACAGCAAACCAATCAGGAATGCCAGACTCAGCTGCGTCCATGATTATGTAAGGCTTGAGTGGGGACTATCTGAACACAACTATAACATAGTTGCTTCCCTATGAACCATCATTTCTCTCTCTCTCTCTCTCTCTCTCTCTCTCTCTCTCCCTTTTCCCCCTTTACATTGTTGACCTTTACTCGCTATGAGTTATTATATCTTTTCTTCTATTCTATATTATTTTTCTTTCATTTTTTACAATGAATTCAAAGTTACTTCCCCACTTTTTTGTATGACTTCTGACTTTGATTATCATATTTTGGTGTAGAGAAATGTGACTGTTTTCAGGGCTGAGGATCAAAACCAGGACCTGGTACACACTAGGCAAACAATCTACTACTGAACTACACCCACAGTCCTAGAAACTTTTATTTTTAGGTTCTAAATTTATTAATCTTTTATGGTTTCTAGAGTTTTTGTCTTCATTTTAAGGGCCATTTTCACTTCTCATGTAGGTTTTTTTTAGAGCTTATGGGTTTGTTCAATTCTAAATATTTGATACATTTATATTTTAATTTAAAATGAAGGTATGAATCCAATGATATTCTTTACAGAAGACTACTTGTTTATCTTCACACAGCTTATGAACAATTTACATTTTCCCTACTGATTTGTTGACTTGCTTTGATGGGGAGGGCTTATCAGGAATTGAACTCAGGACCTCACCTCACACTTGCCAGGCAAGCACTGTGTCACTGAGCTACATCCCCAGCCTTGTTAGCCCACTTTTATCATGTAGCGTTTTTTATATGCCTGAGCCTGTTTCTGAGCTTTTATTTCATTCTATTTAGCTGTCTATTTATGTTGGCATTCCCAGAGTACTTTGATTAATCAACTAGTTGTTACGATTTTAATTTATGTTTGCGTGTTGGTAGGGATAACTTCCTCTCATTACACATTTTTAACCCATAAATTTTGTTGATATTCTTGCTTACTTTTTTCCTATGAACTATAGGATCATCTTTCTGGGTAAATATGTGTATTTTTAACATGTGTTGTGATTAGATTTAATGTTTGAATTATTCTAAGGAGAATCTACATCTTTAGGATAGTAACTGGTTCTACCCAAGTAATCATTATGTCTTTTTGTCTGTTTGAATCTTCTGTTGTGCTGCTGCTGTGCATTTGTATTTCTGTCACATAAGTATATATTTATATTTAAAAGGTGTCACATTTATAAGACAAATACAATTATGTTATTTGGTGACACTTTCCACAGCTTTGTGGCTTCTTCTGATCACTCCTGGACCACAGTGGAAGTGAAGTGGAAGTCCCCCCACTAAGCAGAAGTCTCCATGCAAAACTTGGAAGGGAGTCTTGAGCGGACAATGTGCAATGACAGTTAGACCTGGGGAAATGAAACTCCCATGGGGCACTATGGTAAAGATACCTGTATCCCAAGGACTGAGGAGTAGGTGACTATATCTTTGAGGTTTTCACATAACAGCTAGTGTTTCCTGACTGCCTCGATCCTGTGAAATATCCAAAATATGTTTCCTGATTATTACAGAAATTTTACAAAACAAAATTTATGATTAATCGACAGAATATTCTGTTCTACGCCACAATAATCAGAATTTTTTAAATGCTTGTATCAAAGCACTTGGAATTAGTTATCTGATTCAGTGTGGGTTAAAATTAGTGTTGAAGGATGCAACTCTATTTTTTTTCACTCAAAGTGGCAAAATATTTATTTATAGAGTCAAAGGGGAAATAAAGTGCCAGCTTTAGTGGATCAGGCAGTAGATATAAAAGGACTTTGGTGTGGGCTGGCCTCTTCTAGTCCTGGAAGATTAAAGATAAAAATAATAGGAATCCACTTGTATATTTTGGGTCAAATCATAGTTGCTGGTCCTGGTATAGAACCTTAATACCAGGTGACTGTATAATTTGGTACATTCGCACTTACATTGTGCTGGGCCTGCCAAGCAGTATCTTACCATCAAGAAGAAGTAGTAATAGCCTGAGACTAAATTCAAAGATGGTCTGATGGCACAAATAAATTCACTGAGCAGATAGGAAATAATTCCAGTGCATCTATTCCTGCAGTACTGCCTTTTCAGCCTGTACCAGAATCTACAAACCCATAAACATTTCCCTATAATTGCTGACTAAAGCCAAAAAATGTAAGTGCTTTTTTATTTGTTGGTCTCTGAAGGTTGAGAAGAATTACACTTTTGAGGATTTTCCCCAGAGGAAAGTGTAGTGGTCAGGATGGAGTTTCAACTTGATTGGCTTTTGGATCTGCAGCACACTTCTGGGGGTTTCAAGATGGGTCATGGAGTTGTGACCTTGAGTCTCTATCTTGTTCCTGGCCCTTTTTTCTATATCACTGTTATTCTGCTCTGCTTCCCAGTCACCCTGAACTAAGCATCTTTGCTCCACCACACTATTCCACAGTAATGTTCCCACCATGAAATCAACTAACCATGGACTAAATCACTCAAATCATGATCCAAATAAACCTCTCTTCCTTTGAACTGTGGGTATCAGGTATTGTGTCCCAGCAATAAGAAAGCTGACTAACACAAAGAGGGAGCCTCAGAAATCCTCAAGTGCTCACGCTTCCACACCATCTATCTCCTGGGGTACTTTCCCTGGAAGGACCAATGGCCAGGTAGTTCCTGAACCTGGGTTTATGGTGGTGATTTTGCCAGATGACCTAGAAAGAACAAGATTTAGAGATTAGTAACACGAGGACCAGGAAAGGTGTTTGTGAGGTACCTTTGGAATGAGCCCAGAATGCGCGTATATTTTTGTCCTGGAGATCACTTCTTAGAAGGAATCTGTGAAAGGGGACCTAAGTAACAAAGTGAGCAAGAAGTCTTGCTCTGTGACTATCAGCCAGCCTCCTTCCCCAAGTACATCACTGATCACAATAGGCTGAGGAAGAGGCAGTCAAAAATAATGCAGAGAGAGATCCTTATGACTTCACAGCGTGAGCTTCCCCTCACCAGTTGATCCACCTGTAAATCAGTCATCACTGGAAAATAGCACCAACTCCAAGGTACAGCCTGCTAAACCAGGGGGACCAAATTCCACATAATGGCAGATCAATTTAATTGGATTTCTTTTATTATATTATGGGAGTGATATATTACATTCAAATAGCCACCTGTCCTTCATATTTATTTGTCTCAGTCACTTGTATTCCTTCCAACAATACCATCCATGGACTTCAGTAAATTCCTTATTCATGGTATTGATGAATGACTTTAAACTAAGGATCAAATTTTAGACAAAAGAAGTAAATGCAATAAGCTGATGCTTATAGAAACCACTGATCTCACTTTATTGTCATTCATCCAAAGGTCCATTCACTATATTATACTTCACCAAAGATTGACCTTACAGACAGGTACAAAAACTTAAGAAAAACTTAAGTATAACACAAGCTAAGAGAAAAAGCACTGAGTTGGGGGATACTAGCCAAGAAGTGAAGACCCTACTCTGAGCCAACAATCAAGAGATGTTGCTCTTTCCCTTGTGGATGGGTTATATGAGGGTCTCAAAACTTTAGGGATAAAGCTTAAAGTGGAACATTTTAATATGACATATAATGAGGTAGCCCCAAACATTTCATTTTCCATAACCACAACTCTGAGCTGTTCATTTGGGGGTCTTAGTACCTATGAGAAAAATGCTTCTTCTAGTTTCACCAAACACCAGTTAAGAATTCCACGATCCAATTTGGTTCTTCTGTGGCCTTGGAAATGCAGACAAATAGAGACTTACTGGGTCATTTGGTTGACATGATTGATCCAGATATAAAGGGGAAATAGATTTGCTACTATCTAACAGTTAGCAAGATGGATATTCTGGAACATAGGCTATCCTTTGAGGTCTCCTAATATTGTCATGTTTAGTAGTTCAGATTGTGAAGGACTTCAGCAATTCCATGCAGGAAAAGGACACCAAGGTCTCAAATAAGAATGATGCTTTGAATTATCCGACACAGTAAAGAACCTGTAATATAAAGGGAACAAGGAAAGGACATGTGCAATGGAAACTTATGAGGTACAAATGATTACCTTATGACTGTTAGCCGAACAAAGACTCAATTTGCTGCTGTGGCCTTCTTCATTTTCTTGTGTGTATGTGGTATGTGCTCTGTGGTTACAGAGACCTCACATTAACACAGTCCTTTGGTAGACTTGTGCTTCTACCTAGCTCCATCATTTCCTGTCATGTTGCTTCCAGTTGTGACTTCCTTTCTCTTAGAAGTTCTGTAAGCTACCTAATACTATGTGTAACAGACTATACATCTGTGCCTTTCCCCATTCATGTGCTGAAACTGAACTCCAATCTGATGGTATTGAGGGATGAAACATTTGAAGGAGATTAGGGAGCAAGGGTGGTGCCCTAATGAATGAGATCAGTGACCTTATAATAGAAGCTCCAGAGGCCACATTTTCCCTTCTGTCATGACACTATGGGGTATGAACCAGAAAGTAGACACTGATTCAGCTTGTGCCTTGACTCTGGTGTTCCTAGGTTCCAGAGATGTGAATAATAATTTCTGTTGTATATAAGCCACCTGGTGTATGATATTCTCTTGTAGCAGCCTGAATAGTTTAAGGCACAATGTAGTCCTTTTCTGTTTAAGCTAATTCAATTGGATTATGTGTCTATTACTAAGACTGACAAAAACCTAAGAAATTTTGTTTTATTTATTTTGCTTATAAAACAGTGCTTTTTTGCCATATTATATTCTATAATGTTAGTATATGCACCTAAGAAGATAATGGATCTTTTATATTGAACTTTGAAACCAGCTAATTTAAAGAGTTCTCATACTGTTTGCAAGAATTTTTCAGTGGACCCTTGAAATTATAATTGTATCCTCTCTACATAACAAATGTTCCCTATTTCTTTCCAATATTTACATGACTATATGTTTGTTTTATAGAGATCAGTAGTAAAGTACATAGAAAAGATGACTCGAACAACTATTTTCTGACAATTCTGGAGGCTTGAAATTCAAGATCAAGGAGTCACCAGCATTGATTCGTCCTGAGTTCACTCTCCTTAGCTTGCGGACAGTTGTCTTCTCTAAATGTCTTCACAAGGCTTTTCCTTTAGGCTTCTCTCCATACTAAACTTCTTATAAGAGTACAAGTGGTATCAGATGAGTATCCATCTTAATTATCTCGTTTTAACCTAATTATTTCTTTAAAAAGCCAGTGTGAAAATACAGTCATATTCCGAAGTACTGAGGATTAGGAGATCAGCACATACATTTTGGGAACTGGCCCGTAATAATCTAATACGTAACTCTTGTTTAATGCCTTTTCCAATGTACTTATTTAGCAAAATAATAGAAACGATTATTGATATCCTTGTTTCTGATTTTAAAAGGATTCCTTGTCTCCATGTTAAGCATGATTATGAGTTTTGAGTAAAGATACTATATTTTAGCCTGATAAGAAAAAATCTACCTGATACAGCAGGCATAGTTCAGAATGAGTTGACATTAGAAACTCAAGGAAATTTCCATACTCCCATATTAATTGCAGCATTATTCACATTATGCAAGCAACTTTAACCTCCCTCTGAAGATGAATGGATCAAGATGATATGTCTTAACACATAAAATAGATATTATTCAACTTTTAAAAATAAAGATCCTGCCAGTTTTGATCACATGTATAAACCTGGAAGCCATTATCCTAAGGAAAACAAGCCTGACACTGAAGGGCAAAGAGGCTACAATACAATTACATGAAAAATCTCAAATAGACTCATAAAGGTAAGGATTAAAATGGTTCCTAAAGGATGGGGGAGGGACAGTCAAAACATACAAATGTTCAGTTATGGAAGATGAATAAATCCCAAAAGTCTACAGTTCAGTTTAGTGTTTAATAATGCTCCGTTGCATATTTAAAATTGGCTATAAACATAGATTTTTGAGTATTCATATCATAACTGATGATGACGATAATGATGATCATAATAACAACAAAAAGGACAGATGGAAACTTTTGGAGGTGATGAACATGTTTATGATATAGATGTGATTTCATGAGTGTATTACTTACCTCCAAACTAATCAAGTTGTATACAATAAGCATGTGAAGCTTTTTGTAAATCAAAAATGAACAAACAACACTTTCTCTTGATAACATAAAATAAAGAGTGAAGGAGAGAGGGAAGGAAAAACAGAATGAGGCAAGGAGAAAGGATTCACTTATTCTTTTTTTGTTAGAAGTTATTTTCCAGGAATCAACATAAAATTTCTAACAGTTATTGCTATAGCTCTGATACAAATAGTCACTCCTGAGGCTTTTTTCTTTTAAGTAGTTATAGATTTACAGGAATTTGTAGGCATCAAAGATTATATTGGTTTTACCAGTTAGTACAGTGGATATGATAAATTCTAGTAATTCCTAACGTTGAAATGTATTTGTATTCTTAGAAAAAGGCCACATGGTCACTATTTCTTTTCCTTTGTACTATACTACTGAATATTCTGTAAATATTCTATATGGTACTTTGGCATCAATGATCCTAACTAATTTCATTTTAAGCAATTAGTGTCTAAGGTCTTACTGTTTTTAAAGTAATTACTATTAGGTGTTTTATAATGCAATTATTGTTAAGCAATTATTCTTACTTCTTCAAAGGAATTTTGAAATTTTCCTTCCTTTTCTATGTTCAAATTATTGAAATTATCTAATGTAATAATCTTGATTTTTAACCTGACTGACTTGAGAGATGCTCAAGAGATTAGTAAACATACTTCTGAGTGTATCTTGGTGGGTCATGGGGGCAGGACCTCAAGGCCATACCTGGGTCCTGGCCCTTTCCTCTCAGGTTTATCTCCTATTCTCAACTTCCTGACAGCTTTCCCCTGCCATGCCCTCCTGCTATGATGTGTCTGCCTTGGAAGCAGCTAACCATCAACTGATACCTCTGCAGCTGTGAACTAAAATAACTCTTCATTAAATTGTATGTGTCAGGCATTTTGTCCAAGCAATGGAAACACTAACACACTTACTCTTAAAGATTTAGTATAAAATTATCTTAATTTATTTACAGTTGTTTTTGCTTTTGGAGGTAGTGGCAATACCTGGTCTATTGAGATTACAGTATTGCTAATTTTGTTATTATTATGTAATGTACAATTTTCATGTGATAGTTAAGGCTGTCAAATCATGTGACATTAAAATAATGACCTCGAGCCATGTGGGTTCAAGGAGGAGAAACAAGAAACCAATTCACCCTTCCCATGAGCCAGCCAGCACACGGGCTGGGAGACAAACACACACACACACACACACACACACACACACACACACACACACACACTGACACACCCATAGGCAACAGTTAGATTTGGAGGAACACAGACTGAGTTGTTAGAAACTAACGTACAAAAGCAATTTAATGCTTGTATTCCTAGAATGACTTTGCATGCCTAAAACTGGTAGTCTGAGCATCTGTTAAAAGGATAATATTAATTTTTTCAGGATTTGAAATACTTTACTCCAACAACCATGTTGAAAGTAACGATACACAATATTGCAACCACTGTCAAGTTCCTGTCATCTTGTTTTGTAAACCTATAGCATTACTGTTTTGGGTTTGCTGTTGTCATTTGTTTGTCTCTTTTGCTTTTTGTCTTTACTTTCCGTGTTTTTTTTTCTCTTAAATAAAAAGAAAGGATAACACTATGCAATATAGCAAATATGGGGAATTTCCTTCTGTCTTGTTTTTGAAATCCAGTACTGTTCTTGTTGTTTTGTTTTGTTCTGTTTTATTGTTTTGTTCTATTCCGTGTTCTGTTTTGGTTGGTTCTGTTCTGTTCTGTTTTGTTTGATTTTATTATGTCTGATGGCATGGACAGCAATTTTGGACATAACAAGAGGCATTATGGTAGCCATTGTTGATTTCCTATTATCCTGTTTTTGAAGTCCTATATCACTTTCACTGTTTTGCTTTGACTGGCTTTAAAATTCTGTTTTATTTTGTTTGATTTTATTCTCTTTAAAATAAAATTTTAAAAGTAAAATAATGACCTCTAATGTTTTTGGTTTTTATTTCACTAGCATATCATTTCTAATATTTTTTCAACTTTACAAATCACTTTCTGTTGAAAAGTCTCAAATATACCATATGAAGTTGAATCCTGTTTTGTGATCCTATCTAAAAATTACTTTCTTTTAAAAGATGAATTTAGTTCACTTATATTTTTTGATAAGGTAGCTATTCTAAGATTTTGCTGTTCTTTGTGAAGTGCTTTCTACTTTATATTCTGGGTTGCCATCTTAGACCATTATTCTACTTAGATTTAGAGCATGCAGTATACTCCTATGATAATTGAGACACTTTTATTGTTGCTTTGTGACTTCATATGATGTTTATAATATGATAAATCTTATATTTCATCATAATATATAAGAAATGTTATGCTGTCAACTGATAATTCTCTGTCATGATGAATAATAAATTGAAAATCTCTTTCTCTTCCCTCACCTCCCTCTTCGTTCACAACAATTGGCTTGGTAAAATTTTTTTATTCTGTATTTTGTGTTGTGAAGAGTGCATATTACTAACCTATTTGATTTGATAATTTTAAAGGATGCTTTTTGACTCCTGATAATGAAAAGAAAATAGACCACCTACTACCTCTCCTTCCTAATTATTTTCAATAATAGCATATTAATATTGCAGAGTTTATGACTTAAACATTTCCTTAACCGTAGTGCTTGATCTATTCATATAGTCACAATTCACTCCAGTAGTGTCTTCAAGAGAGGTTTATAATGGGACTGGTGGTGTAATGCAGTGGTAGAAGTCTTGCCTTAGCGTTTGTGAGGAACTGGGTTCAACTCCAACAACAAAAATACATACTAAATAATAAGTTAAATAAATGTACTGTTTATATGGGCAACATTCACAGAAGACTTGTATGTTTAAACACGTATCTTTCTCAACTTTATACTGATAAGACAGTTTGACTTGGTTTTAAAAAATCTTTTCATACTTTCTCATAAGAAGAACTTCTCAGGACTTAAAGATCTTCATGTTAAATTTTCAATCTTTCTTCTTCTCAGAAAACAGAGCAAGCAGCTGTGCACTTGTCCCCAGGCAGCTACTCTATGTTCCCACCATGTGGACAGACAGGCGCTGCCAGTAACATTCATATTTCCTGATTATCCGGTGAACTTTATTTATATAGACAGTAACATTGACTATTTCACATCTCAAAATCTTTAAGATGTCAGCTGGCCAATTACAGCAGAATATTTGAACTACAATTTAAAGTAAAAAAAAAAAAGGAAGCTGTCCAAGTGAAAAGTAAATAAAGGAAGACTTCCAAAAAAGAATATAGAGTGCACAAAGGGAGAGCTCCAATGAGAATGAGATTTTTGAGATTATAAAGGGATTCTGTGTTGGTGAGGGTCAAGTCTGTAGAACACTGCGAAGGGAAAGTTGGAAAGCATGAGTCACAAGACTCTCTATGCCATCTAATGAGTTGCTGTTTGTGATCACAATATTGCATCAAGTTTTCAGCCCTTTGTCCATACTAGCACACTATGGTTAATGGATTAAATTCCTATGTTGTACATTTTTAGCTTTCTTTTAAGAAATCTAATACAAAGATTGCAAATTATGATGCCCTTATTTGCAAAAAAGAAAAATTGCTTCATCTAAGAGTTTACTTGTAGACATATCTTTATTTTTCTGATTAAAAATACTGTTCAAAAATCATGTAAATATTTTTTGTGTATATGTGCTTTTGAGTATTTAGAAGGGATACAACAAATTTATAGTTGTTGATCCTGGATAGGAAAGAAACAGAATGTAAATGGAAAATGTAATAAATATGATTTCAACTCCATCTGTGATATTGCATGTTTTCTTTTTTTTTTTTTTTACTTTATGAAACCTAATATAATGTTAACTGCTAACTCTATTGTATTGGGTATGCTATGTCCCCCAAGTCCTCACATACTTTTGATGGGGCTAAGTCTGGCACTTGCTTGTGTTCCCTTTGCTGTACCCGCCCAAGGGTGGAGCCGACATACAGTGTAAGGGAAGGCGGGTCTTCCTCTTGTTCGCTTCCACTTCTGCCTTTCTCTCTCTCTCTCGCCAGCGTGCCTTGCAGCTTGCAGCCGCCATGAACTGTAGCCCCGTCATGCCTCGCTATCTTGGAGCCAACTTAAGTATGGACTGAAACTCCCGAGAAACTGTAAGAATAAACCTTTCCTTCCCTTATTTTGGGCGTCAGGTATTTTGTCTCCACAACGAGTGAAAAGGTAACAAAGACATCTATCAAGCAAGTAAGGGTCAAGGTGGTCGACTGAGTGAGCAGGACAAACTGAAAGTAACAATGCACCCCTTTATTTGCTTACTGAGGCAGAGCAAGAAAGAGGCACAAGAAAGCTGCAGGTCCTCAGCGATCCAGCTTTCCCTGTAGGATGTGGTCCAGCAAGGCTCAGGTTGATGCATCACACTAGGGAGTAGGGGGATTATCTTTACTGCTCAGGAGCCCCAAACAAGAGTCCTGCCTCTTTATGGATCCAAGGTCCAGATAAAAGAAGTGTGAGAAGGTCTGTAAGTGGCAAAGTACTGAACCAGAATATGGGAAAGTGCTACATCTGCTAGGAGGCCTCTCAAGGGAAGGAGCAAGGTGAGGAATGCAGAAGTGCAGGGAACAGGGCTGGGAGTGGGGGATTCAGTCTTTGATTGCCACTACCTCCAGCAAACTGCAAAGCCCTTTCTGGGCACCATGTCTTCAGTAAAGGCAGCTTCTCTCTCTAGGTCAGCTCCATGAAGCCTCACAATTTTCCTGCTCAGATCTGAGCGAACAACCACACGAATTTTGCCCTGGTGCAGAATCAATCAAATTCTCATTAAGAATAAAATGATCTATTCTTTATATTTTTCTGCATTTTATGTTCATTTTAAAAGTTAATGTCAATAATAATAAAAAACTGAAAGAGTAATAAGATCCAAAATGTACAATAGATATTGTAATAAAGAAAGTGCTTAAAGGAAAGAATAATTGGGATAGGGGAAAGGAGAAAAGGAAGAAAGGAAAAGAATATATGTATGCAGGTATACATATATAACTGTATGTATGTATGTATGTATATGTATGAAAGATAGATAACTATACTATTAATCTCAGTTCATGAAAAAGAACAGCTTGTGCTGTCATTATTTGACTGATCAATTTTTATGCCTAGATCTTATAACCTGAACAACTACTTCTAAGACAACAATATGCAATATATTAACGTGTTAATTTCTTACTATTTTTTGAAATTCTGTATCATTTCTCTCCTTTTATGTTTTGTTTTTTTAAAATAAAAGTCATGCATTTACATTGAAAAAATAAAATAAATACACAAATTAATAAAACAAGCTGTGAAAAATCTACTTTGATCACATAGCCTAAAGATAAACAGAGGTAACATGCTGTTGTCTAGTTCTACTTCCTATGCTTCTATTACATGCATATATATGTATATATATACCAAAATATTTACAAAAATCAAGTCATTGTAAATGTAGTAGTCCATATATTTTACATGTAATAATAGAGCATAGCTCCTTTCCAAAACAAAATTATGCCATATAGAGTGTTTGGCAACACAGTGATGTGGCATAATTTATGTTCCTAATCCCTTTAATTTTCTAAATTAAAAAATATAACCCTCAATTGTATTTTTATAATTATAAATGGAACTGCAACGTACACTCACACAAGTCATATATCTATCTTCATTTGGTTAGCTGACTATTTCTTGACGATAAATTGTTAAAACAGAAATGTTAGATCAAAAAATATATTAATGTTGACATAGTGTCAAGTGGCCCTCTAGAAGCTATATAGCATACTTACCAATTCTACATGAAAGAATGCCATTTTCCACATCCAAACTGGATATTTTTAATCACTTTAATTGTTAAATAGCTGAGAAATAAAAGACAATTTTAGTTTCAAATTTTGAAGATTATCCCACTTTAATGTCCACTGACAAAAATTAGCAATAAGTGATTTTTGAATTATATTTTAATTTTAATGGACTACTTTCCAGTGAAACCTTATTTTTCATATTAATTTTTCATGTTAATATGCTTCAAAGTTATACATAGATGGTAGATAGTTATAGATAGTAGAAAGTTGCATATATGTATGCATGTATAAAGTACTGTCATAAATACTGCAAGCATATTTTATATTTTTATATGATTTCTTTACTCTTTGATTCAACAGTATCTTTTAACAAAAGAAATTTTGTCATTAGATAATCATTTGTCCCTGGGGACATGTGTACTTCTGATTTGAGCCGCCATATTCAAAAATATGATTTAAACTACCATATTCAGTAACTACTTGATGACTTATGTAAAAATAATTGCAGTCTAATGAACAGAGTTTTGCTTCTCACTAAGTATAAGCAAAAGCCTTTTATTCCTCATACCAAGTATAAGCCAAATCCTCTATCTATCTATCTATCTATCCATCTATCTGTCTGACATTAATAGACACTGACAGGAAGAGAGAAGTTGGCACACTCAGTAGGGACTCCTTGTGACCCAAACAGTGACTCAGTACTGGGGCTCTTTATGCCTCATGTATCTCAGACTGGATGCCAGAGAAGTTGGCCACCCAAAAATGTCAATGCACACAAACAAAAATCTCTAGCAAAAGCTTGCTTTGTCTACCAAATAGTCCATACAGCAGCACTTTGGCAAAACAGAACATTTTAGAAAACTACTTCTAAATAGTAACTAAACACAGCAGAAAAAATCTGAGGCTCCATCTTCAGCCATACCAACAGAAGTTGCATGGGGAGCGCAGATGGCCATGGTTGCAG
The DNA here is from genome assembly GCA_004363535.1 of Dasyprocta punctata. Taxonomy (NCBI): domain Eukaryota; kingdom Metazoa; phylum Chordata; class Mammalia; order Rodentia; family Dasyproctidae; genus Dasyprocta; species Dasyprocta punctata. The sequence continues at coordinate 21,856 of RJWM01028576.1, forward strand.
GCTGTAATGAGCCTCTATCACTGCCCACCCATGGCTGATATGGTGCTGGAGCAATGAGAAAAGAGTGGATGCTGGGCTTTCTTCCACACCTGGCACTAAGAAGGCATTCTCCCCAACATCTACACACTGGCATATTTCTATATAACAGAACACTGGAATGCCAAAATTAAAAATTCAATACCATTCCTAAATGCTCAAAAACAAGGTAAATTACCTAGGTCTAAATCTAACAACACATGTACAGATCTCTCAAGTTTATAACAAAATATATGCTAAAAAATATAAATTATCAATTAAAAAATCAAAGACCGCTAAACAAATGAGATGTAGAACGTTATGGATCAAAGACCACACAGTAAATAAAGATCCTAGTTGGTCCTAAATGATATACAGGATTAACACAATTTATATCAAAGTCTGAATACACTTGTTTGTAATTATATACAAGACGTTTTAAATTTAAATGGAAAGGCAAATGACCAGAACACATAAAATAGTTTTAAAATAAAGCAATAATCAGGAGGCTGAGGCAGGAGGATTGTTGTGGGTTTGAGACTAGCCTGGGCTACAAAGTGAGAGCAAAGTGAGCCTGGACTGCACAGTGAGACCCTGTCTCAAAAACTAGGGCAGGGGATTTAGCTCAGTGGCATAAGTGCCTGCCTGACAGGCGTGAGGTTGTGAGTTTGATCCCTGGTACCAAGTAAATAAATAAATAAAGGAATAAAATGAGAGCAATCAGTCCATCTAATTTCAAGACACATTTCATGGCCATAGTAGCCAGGACTATGTGGGGTTGTAAAAGAGCAAACACACAAATCAAGAGAACACAACAGAAATCTATTCACAAAATAAGCCCTGCCAAATTTTCACAAAGGTTTAAGGGGTATTTCACCAAAAAAGGCAAAGAGATGGCAAATAAGAACATGAAAAGTTGATCAATATCACTGATAATTAGGCTTTTGTAAATGTTATGATTTGGGTCTAGGTGTCCCCCCAGAGCCTACCGCAGTCATAGATGGGGCTTTTTCAGAGATGACAAGAGTATGCGATGGTGGGGTTAAGTGTGTTTGATCACTAAATCAGTTCACTGGTTGGTTTGGCACTTCCCTAATCCTGATAGCCTGAATACAATATAAGGGACAGAATGAGACTTGTCTTCTCCTTTGCCTCCTTACTTCTGCTGTTTTTTGCTTGTCATAAGCTAGTTCTCCTCTGCAATGCCCCTCTGCCAAGCTACTCTACCTTGGAGCCAGATGATTATGTACTGCAACCTCTACAAACTGTGAGCTAAATAAACCTTTCTTCCCTCAACTTGTGGTTGTTGGGTATATGGTCTCAGCAATAAAAAAAAGTAACTAAGACAGGAAGATGTAGAGAAACTAATCACTCATATTCCTCTGATATGCCTGTGAAATGGTTCAGACACTCTACAAAACAGTTTGTCAGTTTCTAAAAAAATTTGAGAAATGTAAGGTACAATAAACATTCTGAAGGTAAGAAAACAATTAAACATGCAACTATGATACAACAAGCAATTATATTCTTGACTATTTATCCCCAGAGATATGACAATGTACGTTCACATAAAATCTGTACCCATGTGTTTATACAGCATTATTCATAAAAAAAACTAGGAACACTCAAATATCTCTCAACAATTGAAAGGTTAAACAAACTGTGTTACTCTATACAATGGAATGTTACTCAGCCGTAAACCAGAACAGACTATGAATATACTATGATTTGGATGAATCTCTGGAGAATTTCCTTATTGTAAAAAGCGAATCCCCAAAGAAAGTATACTATAATACTTCATTTATGTAGAATTCTTGAAATTATGAAAATACAGGCATAGAGAACAAATTTGTTGTTATCACAGTTAGGGAGGAGTTGGGGCAGGACTAGTGGGCCTGACTATCAAAGGCCATGTAAGAGGACCTGCTGGGAATGGACATCTTCTGTATCCTGCCCTTACCAGTGTCAGCATCCTAGTGGTGATACTATACTGTCCTTATCCAAATGGTACCACTGGTGGAAACTAAATGGAAGAATTACAGGACCACTCCACATTATTTCCTATATCTGCGTGTAAATCTACAATATAAATAGTTTAATTTTATAGAATCTAATTACATCTAGAACCACTTTATGAATTGAGGTAAACAAATCTCAGGTGTGTCCAATTTGTCTGCAATGGAAGCATGCTAAGTGGACTTAGCATAAAGATGTTTTCATATAAAATGCATATTTTTTTCTGATTAAGTGCCCTTATGAGCCATTACTAAAGAAAACAAACTGCATAGAGAAGTCTTTTAGGGAGGGCTTTTTTCTCAAGGCCTCATAGAAACACATTATTTTTTCAAAGATTTTAGTGCACTCAATGTAATTAAGCATATTTGGGGATTTGATAATACATTTTAATAAGCTGAAACTTTTCGAAATATCACACTAATTTAATGCATAATTATGTTTCTGTGTGCTGCCACCACTATTTTGACATTGTATTCTTTGAAGAAATATCATAATTAGCTCTCCATTATGTCTTCTCAGAATCTTTGAGTATCTCAAAGTTTTACCATATTGTGAAGTGTAAAATCACTCATGACATTTCATTTCTATGTTGCTTTGTTTTTCTTATTAAATATTTCATTTTCATTCCTTATTATAATTACTTTGAGGACATTTTTGTCCATGTCGTAATTGAAGGATTCTTAAACTTTACTTAGTTAGAATATATCTGTTTATTTTTCTAGATAATTTAAAGGAGGAAAAACTACTTAGCGAAACTTGCTCCTAGAACATTACTCTTGTAATAAGGGTAGTGATATAATGCCATCTACTTGCTATGTGGGAAAATTACTTGCTGAAAATCTTACTTAAAAATTATACCAAAACAAAGTGCATGGGGAAAACCTGAAAATTTTCTTTAGCTCTCAGATATCCTCTCCCAATATTATAATCTGTATGATTCTAGACAATTTCCAACAGATGTGCATACAAAAAGGCTTTAGCACTTGCCCTAGGTAAGATGCCAGTATTCTGTGATGTACTCTTTTCTCTCTTTCTTTTTTTTTCTTTTTTTTTTTTTTTTTTTTTTTTTTTTTTTTTTTTTTTTTTTTTTTTTTTTTTTTTTTTTTTTTTTTTTTTTTTTTTTTTTTTTTTTTTTTTTTTTTTTTTTTTTTTTTTTTTTTTTTTGCGGCACCGGGGATTAAACTCACAACCTCGCGCCTGCCAGGGCAGGCGCTTAAGGCACTGAGCCAAACTCCCGGCCCTGGTTTTTTTGAGGCAGGGTCGCACTATGTAGCTCAGGCCGGCCTTGCGCTCGCGTTGTAGCCCAAGCCGGCCTCGAACCCACAACGCTCCGCCTACCTCAGCCTCCCGAGTGCTGGAATTAAAGGCGTGCGCCACCACGCCCGGCTACTCTTTTCTCTTTTAGTAATGGATTTTTGTTATTTTTATATTTCAGTTTAAAAACATAGGATCCTATTATTTGGATGTTCATTATTTAATCCTTCCCAACCAGTGGCTCCACACGTTTTCAGAAGTTGTTCGGATGCAGTCTCTATATATGGTTGGGTAAATGTGAACA
>RJWM01028577.1:0-25473 GCA_004363535.1 Dasyprocta punctata
CTGCTAATCTGCTGTCTGTCTCCGTAGTTTTGCTTATTCTGGACATCTCATAGAAACAGAGCCATATAATATTTGCTCCTTTGTAGCTGACTTCTTTGAATTAGCACTCCCACGTCACTCCCTCACTGACCCACCTCCTCTGACCAGGTCCTGCCTCCTAAGAGCACATTCAGAAAAGCCAGGCATGGCTGTGCACACCTTTGATCCCAGCATGTGGGAGGCTGAGGCAGGAGGATCATTGTGAGTTCAAGACCAGCCTAGGCTGCAAAGTGAGTTCAAGGCCGGCCTGAACTACATAGTGAGACCCTGTCTCAAAAAATAGGGCTGGGGATTTAGCTCAGCAGCCTAAGTGCCTGTCTGGCAGGCGCCAGGTTATGAGTTTGATCCCCAGTATCAAAAAAAAAAAAAAAAAAAGCACATTCAGTTACACTCCTAACAGTGCTACTATGATCTAATAATCTTTCAAACACAAAGAGACTTTAGGGGTCACGATAGATCTAAACTTTAACACTGGGTCCTACAGCAACTGTGTTTAACCACGTGAAGAACTGGCAAACTGTTTCCAAAGTGGCTGCACCGTTTCCTAGTCTAACTAGCAGCACGCAGAAGCTCCTGACAGCTGTCGCAGTACACATGAATTGAGGTCTCATTGTGATAAAGAAAAGAGGCTTCCTTAGCTCACCGTTTTGGAAGCTGAAAGTCCAAGGTTAGGTGGCCTCATTTATTCAGTCCCCGATGAGGACATGGTGGATAACGTCAAGGCAGAGAGCCCTGTGGCAAGAAGGGTCACATGGCAAGACAGGACGCAGGCGACTCAGAAGGGGCCAGTCTTCTTCCTTTACAGCAGCCCACAAGCTAAACTAGAGACTTAATACAACTCCCCAAGACCTGACCCGCGCCTGAGAGATAGCATTAACCAGTTCCTGAAGCTGGAAACTCCACGACGGAAAACCTGCTCCTAAATCCCAGCTGTTAAACTGTCATCACTTCGGCCTCACTGTTCAGAGACTGAGCTTCCAGCTCATGAAATTTGGGAGAGTGAATCACAGCCCAGACATAGCAGGTTATCTCCCTCAGTCCTAGAGATGTAAGTGTCCCTACCTTTGCTATTGTTGTATTGCTTGGAGTTTTGCTCCTGCTAGTAATTACATACTTTTTCTGATTTAACAATCTTTATATTAAATTTCCCTTATTTAAATCACCTGACTGGACTCTGGGAGATGCAAGACTACTCTTCTTTTTTTTTTTTTTTTTTGCGGCACCAGGGATCAAACTCACAACCTCGCACCTGCCAGGGCAGGCGCTTAAGCCGCTGAGCCAAACTCCCGGCCCTGGTTTTTTGAGGCAGGGTCGCACTATGAAGCTCAGGCCAGCCTTGCGCTCATGTTGTAGCCCAAGCCAGCCTCGAACTCACAACACTCCTCCTACCTCAGCCTCCCGAGTGCTGGGATTAAAGACGTGCGCCACCACGCCCGGCTCTACTCTTCTTTTAATACAACTAGACTTAGTGAGTATTTTCTCTTTTAATGAATCATGTCTATGCCACTCTAAAACAGAGTTCAATTATGTTTAAAACTTTAAATGTGTTAAAGTATCATTGTAATGATGTCTAAATTCTGTCTTGCAAATTTGATGTGTTATTACAATATAAAATACTTTAGTAAGCAATTTTTTAAAAAGAACTCTAAAGGAATTTTTGTGTGTGTGTGCCAGAAATTGAACTCAGGACTTAACACTCATCAGGCAGGCACTGCACCACGGAAGTAAATCTCTGGCCCCCAAAGGAAATTTTTAAACTGCTGAATTCCTTAGTTCGATGGAAGAACTATAACTTTATGTGTCATTTTACTTTCAAATTTTAATTAGCTCTCATGTGAAGTAAATGCAAACACATGTCCAATTCAGCACAAAAGTAAAGTTGGAATTGGAGGCTTGGTTCATTTGCAATACGTCCCTTTGACAGCTACTTCCTAATCATATTTAGTCCAAGGTAATGATCTGTCTTCAAATAACAGATGCAATGAAAGTAATAGATTCTAATGCAAGAGAAAATGGATTAAAGAAGTCTTTCCCTGGCCACGTTGATTCTGATGGAAATCAAGGAAGTGACATTGTGTTGTCATCCACTAGTACTGCCAAGTTTATAGATGACCAGTCTAGGGCGGGCATGGCCAAAACCTGGGTGGAACTCACAGTGCTTCTCTGATTTATTTTTATCTTGCCACTTCCTTAATGCTGTCTGAAATCTTGTCAGGAGTCCACGTCCATGCTCAGTGGCCCACATTTGCTCTGGCCTGGGCTGACCTCGTGCTTCTTAAGGGATTCACTTGGCCCTTCTCACGCAGCAGGTGACTGTTGGTGAATCTGGTGTGAATTCACGTGCTCCAGAGTTCTAGGCCCGTATCATTCCCAGATGACAGGAAGAACAGGCTGAAATGGTAAGATGCCATTAACATGATCCACACACCTGAAAAACAAAGTATCAAAATGTCACAGTTGGGTCTACTTGCACCTAACTATCAAGGTGTTCTGGCTATTTTGACACTATCATTTAAGTTGAATGTGGACTACAGTTCTTGAGGTGGGTCTTTGTAACTATTTCTCTTTAAAATTTCTGCTGAATTTCAATAGGCAGAGGGTTCAGTACTGGGCTTATCTAGTCACATGGTTACCATGCCCAGCTAATCGAAAGAAAGAGACGTGACCCAGAACCCCAGGGACGAGGAATCCAGGGCAGCGTCTGCTGTTCTATTACCCGCTAGACGTAAACACCTTCTTCTGAGACATAAGGAAAGGGCACAAGCCTTGAGGCAGCCAGTGTTTCAATCATATGTCTACTAGAACAAGCTCTGTGAACTCCACCAACCATTTACTCTCCAGGTCTCCATAAAGATGGAAAAATACTATCTGCCTGCCACTGTTATGACACAGATCAAGGAATACAAAAATTTTAGCCAGCTCCTAGCACATGTCAACTATTCAACAAATGGGCATTAGGCATGTGCTGCAAAGAAGTAACACAGGAGTGCTTTTAATTTGGCTAATTCACAGACTAAAAGAAAGGCACTGATGTTACTATGCTGGTGTAAGTGGCTAAAAAAGAAAAAAATGAAAGCAACTTCATGCTAATTTTGTTGTCCCCTTGCCCATCATTCATACACAACTTATGGTAAGATCTCATAAGTCAATTCCTCCACCTATATGTGAAAGTTCTACCTGGCTGTCCTAAAAAGTAGTTTGACTTCCGTACGTGGGACTAGAAACTGTAGATTACCAATTACTGTAACCTGAATGTCTGTGGCCCTCCAGCTCCGCTTCTAACAAACAGAACAAAACCAGACACACACAAATGTCGAAGCACTAACCCTGAGTTTGGCTACATTTGGAGACGAGGCTTTGAAGAAACTAACTAAGGTTAAATGAGACACAAATGTTTGTGCCCTGCTCTGACAGGTTTAGTGTCCTCACAGGAAGTGACACGGAGAGGTGGCTCTCTTCTCTCCCCTTGCCTGTGCCAACACCAGGAAGGACCATGTGAGGACACAGCAAAAAGGAAGCCACAAAGCCGGGCCTGGTGGTTCATGCCTTTAATCCCAGCACTCGGGAGGCTGAGGCAGGAGGATCATTGTGAGTTCAAGACCAGCCAGGGCTACAAAGTGGTTAAAGACCAGCCTGAACTGCATAGTGAGACCCTGTCTCAAAAACTAGGGCCGGGGATTTAGCTCAGTGGTGTAAGCGCCTGCCTGGCAGGAGTGAGGTTGTGAGTTCAATCCCCGGTACCGAAAAAAAAAAAAAGAAAAAGAAAAAGGAAGCTACCAGCAAGCTGAAAAGAGCACACTCACCCAAAACCAAGTCAGCCAGGACCTTGACTTCGGACTTTCTATCCCCCAGAACCATGACACAAATTAATTTGTCACAGCCACCGTGTCTATCATATTTCGTGATGACAGCCTGAGCAACCCGAGACATTAGTCCACTGCCAAACACACCTGAAAGAGCTGGAAACCTCAGGGAAAATGGATTCATTCTTTGAGCACGTGTAGTTCTTATGTATTGGAGTTGAGCTCATTTAGCTGCACAATATGCACAATTTAGCATTCTTGACATGTCAAAAATTAATTTACCATTTATTCAATTACAGTTTACATCCCTACTAGAAATCTCTCAGTACCGAAAGGCTAGGAGTAGTGAAATATACTCAATCAGAAACCACTTGCAAACAGCTTTTACAGGACTGAATACATGCAGAGGAAACATTTTTACTAAAACCATTAGGAAATATTTAAATATCAGGATTTAGAAACCCGATTTAAATGTCTTGTGAATGAAAATTCCATGCGGGCATACCACTTCAGACACACTCGCTATGTTCTTATCTTTGATGTTTAAAATTTTTACAGTTTTGCAGACTCCAGTGATCGTGGACGGAGCGCTCTGCTAGCTGAGGTCAAACGTGACCGGCAGAAGCACCGGCACTTACTGCCGCGGAAAACACACCACGCCGCGAGCAGAGCCCGACTTCCCGTCAGCCCCTCCGCCGCATCTCGAAGCTTCGGCTCGCAGCCACCCCGAGGACACGGCGCCCTTCCGTGTGTCCTGGCTATCCCACCCGGCGTCACGGAACGGTGCTGAGATTTCGCTTATTCATGTCTAAAATCAAGAAGAGTTTTTAGCTTGGCTTTGGATCTGGACATTTCAACTTGGCAGACAGAGCTCCTCTGATTACTCTCTGGACGAGAAGTCCTGCTTCCTTTGCTTATTAGCAATGCTAGAGGATAGAGGAAAAGCACTTTTCTGATCTAACTATCAATAAAACAGTAAACAAGTTGAGAATTTGTAGATGAAAACAGGAATGTTTCCCAAAAACTACAAAAGACATCAGTAATAAGTAAACAACATCTTTCAAATAACTTTATGATATTCATAGGTAACCCGGCTGTTGAGTTTTTTTCATAGCCCAACCCTGCTGACCAGTTTGTAAAACTGTTTGGTATTGGGGATCGAACTCACGGCCTTCCCACTGAGCGGCATCCCGGGTCCTTCACTTACTCTTTATTCTGAGACAGGGTCTAAGCCACTTAGGCTGGACTTGAGCTGGTGATCGTCCTGCCTTAGCTTCCCCAAGTGCTGGGATAACAGGAGTGCAACACCATTGGCCTGGATCAAATTTATGATTGTTTAAACAAGCGATGCCATTTGGTAGGGTGGATTCAGCAGAAAGGAGACATCATGGCGCGTCTAAGCGCCTTCTAACGCCAGCCGCCGAGGCCGTCGCGCAGGGACCCGAGTGCGAAGGCGGCAAAGCAGAGCACAGAACTGAGGAAGAATTCCAAGTCTCCTCCGGGCTCTAGCCGGCACCCTGGCTGGCTGCTCGAGGTGCAGAGGGATATCGCTTGGAAATAAAGACAGATGGCATGTGTTTGTCAGTGCCCCATCGGAACCCACCTTGCTGATATAAAAACCCAAGAAAACCCTTTGTAAATCCCACTGGGACCCTCAAAACAGAAGGCTTAGTGAAAAACAAGACAACCCAACTTCAGCGAACCGTACGGCCCTGCCCGCAGGAGACACCGTGGCCAAGTGCAGATCAGAGTTCATTAAAACGAGTGCTGATTACTTTGGTAGAGCAACGCTACTGAATCTGTGCGTTCGGGGCCTCCACCACTGTGTCGTCAGACAACCAGGACGAGCTGAGTGGCACAGGAACATCGTGCAAAGGAGAAGTGCTTGCTTTGGCTGCACGTCTGGGAGGGCCTTGAGCCGTGGTTTGAGGATGTCTGCACTCGGTGTGGGAGGCTGCTCGGGGCGTGAAAACGCTGCCACCCAGGCTGCTCAGCCTCCCCCGAACTCGGACCTGCCCTTCTGTTACTCAGCCTTAAGGAGAGACAGAGGAAGGTCTGCATTTCTGCTTTACAGAAAAATTGAGGTTAATCCATATATAGTAGTTCTCCTTATCCAAGCGGATGCATTCCAAAAGCCCCTGGACGCCTGAAACCACAAGTAGTGCCTAACCCAATATACTATGCTTTTCTATTCATGTAAGAACATTCAGTTTACGAATTGGGCGCAGTAAAGCTGGGCATGATGGCACACCTCTGTAGTCCAACACTAAGATTACTTTAAGATAGAAAACCTTTGTGTAAACGGACTTGATCATAGTGTGTAGCTAATTGAGTGCTTTCTGGCAGGCGTCAGAATGCTGCCTCTGTCCATCCGGCAGGACACAGAACACTGACCCCTTAGAGATTTCCTGTCGGGGCAAAGCAGAGCTTGGCATGTTATTCCAACGTGGTGTCGCCAGTCTTCTCAAGTACTTTTATCACAAAGAGAAAGAAACACAGTTATCCAAATCCTGGTGTTTCCTTTAATTTTTGTTCTCTCTGTGTTTGTTTGCAAAAATATATATATACTCACTATTCCAAACCCTGTAATTTATTTAATAATTCTATTTAAACTTCTATTTCTCTAAAATTTTTAAATTCTTTCTGCAAACCAAGCTGCCAATAGACTGTTCATTCTTTTATTTTAAATATTTCATCTTCTTCACAAATAACTGTCTCCGTCTAATTTTGAACTGTTATTGGAAACTCATTTAAAAATATAGATGTTATAAATATTTATGTTTTATATAGGGGGTTTCAGGTGTCTGGGTATTGCCAAGGATATATGGGGATTGCTGAGAAAAAATACTGTACTTGATTGTGATAGTTATTTCTTCAATAATCACAAAAATGTCAGTCTTATCAGGCATGGTTACTCAAAACCTAGTAGATACCAAATAAGATCTGGGCTTCAGATATAGAGCTCCTTTTCACCGAGTCTCCTGCTTATGTCTGTCTTGACTAAAATTCAAGATAAAAGCACAGAGAAAAGCAGGCAGTATCTATGCAACACTATTTACAGTAGCTCACCTCTTACCCATAGTTTCATTGTTTTGCAGTTTCAGTTACCCATGGACAATTGTGGCCTGAAAATAGTGAAAAATCCCAGAAATAAACAATTCCTTAGTTTTAAATTCTGTGCTATTTTAAGTAGCAAGATTAAGCTTCCTGCCATCTTGCTTTGTTCCATATGGGACATGAATCATCCTTTTACCCACTGTATCTACCTTGTGTAAACTACCCGCCCATTAGTTATCCAGCAGTCATCTTTCTTATCAGATCTACTGCTGCAGTATTGCAGGGCTTACGATCAGTGATGTTGAATATTTTTTTGTGTATTTACTTGCAGTTTCTATGTTTTTTTTTTGTTTGTTTGTTAGTTTGTTTGTTTGTTTTTTGGTGCCAGGGATCGAGTTCATGCCTTCACACTTGCCAGGCAAACACTTGTGCCACTGAGCTAAATACCCAGCCTGTTTCTACTTCTTGATCATAGAAGTGTCTATTCATTTTAGATGCCCATTTTGGGATTGGGTCTTTAAGTTTGGGAGGTCTGATTGTTTTAAGTTCTTTGTATATTCAGATAGTGGTCCTTTGTTTGAGGAAGAGCTTGCAAGCACTCTGTGGGTTATCTCTTTACTATGTTTGTAGTTTCTTTTGCTATGCAAAAGCTTTTTTTTTTTTTTTTTTTTTTTTTTTTTTTTTTGCGGCACCAGGGATTGAACTCACAACCTCACACCTGCCAGACAGGCGCTTAAGCTGCTGAGCCAAACTCCCGGCCCTGGTTTTTTGAAGCAGGGTCGCACTATGCAGCTCAGGCCGGCCTTGCACTCGCAAAAGCATTTTAATGAAATGAGATCCCACTTATTGATTCTTTGTGATGTTTCCTGTGCAGTCACAGTTTTGTTCATAAAGTCTTTTCCTACATGAATGTCTTCAAGAGTTCTACCTGTTCTACCTTCCAGGAGACTGTTTCTGTTATAATATTTAGAACCTTGATCCATTTTGATTTTAGTTTAGTGCATAGTGAAAGATATGAATCTAGTTTTAATCTTCAGCATATGGAAAGCCAGTTTTTCAATGCCATTTATTAAAGAGGCTATCTTTGTTACACTGAAGGCATTTGGCCTCTTTGTCAAAGATAAGGTAGCTGGGTTTGTTTGGAGTTGTTTATGTATCTTCTGATCTGTTCTATTGATCCTCAGATCTGTTTTTTTTCCCCAGTACCATACTGTATTCATTATAGTAGCTTTGTAGTATAATTTCAAGTCAGGGATTGTGATGCCCCCTGCCATACCTGTTTTTGCCCAGAATTGCTTTTGGTCTCTTCTGGTTCCAAATGAATTTCAGAAATGTTTTCTCTAATTCTGTAAAGTATGCTATTGGAATTTCAATTGGAATTGCATTAAATCTGTATAACAATTTTGGAAATAGTTATTTTCACTATATTGCCTGTTCATACCCAAAAGGAAGTGTTATCTTTCCATTTTCTGATATTCTCTTTGGTCCTTTTTCAGAGTACTGTATTTTTCAATGTAAAGGTCTTTACTTCCTTCATTATATTGGTTCCTAGGTATTTCACTTTTTAGATGCTATTGTGAAAGTTATCATTTACCTAATTTCTCTCTCAGTGTGTTTGTTGCTTCTGTACAGGAATGCTATTGATTTTTGAGTGTTAACTTTGTATTCAGGTACACCACTGAATTTGGTTATTAAATCTGTAAGTCTTTTGGTGGGGTTTTTAGGGTCTTCTATGCAGACTATAATGTCATCTGCAAATAATGATCATTTAACTTCTTCCTTTCTTATCCTTATTACTTTTATTTCTTTTTCTTGTCTAATTGCTCTGGCTAATGTTTCCAGAACCATATTGAACAGGAGTGGTGATAATGGACATCCTAGTCTTGTTCCTGATTTTAGAGTGAAAACTTTCAGTTTTTTACCATTTAGTATAATGTTGGCTATTGGTTTGTCATTGATGGCTTTTATCAGATTGGTAATTCATATGTACTTACAAATCTATCCATTTCTTCTGTGTTTTGCATCTTATTAGAATACAGCTTCTGAAAGTATTGATGATCTTCTGGATTTCTGCAAGACCTGTGTGATTTCACACTTTTCATTCTTAATGGCATGGATTTGAGTCTTTTCCTTCCTTTTTTGATGAGGTTGACTAAGGGTTTATCAATTTTCTTTAATCTTTTAAAGAACCAACTATTCAATTCATTGATTCTTGGAATTTCCTTCTTAGTCTCCATTGCATTAATTTCTGCTCCAATCTTAATAATTTCTTCCCTTGTACAAGCTTTAGGTTTGACTTGCTCTTCTTTTTGTAGAAGTTTGATATTCAACATTAGGTTGTTTATTTGAGCTTGAACCATTTTTCTGATGTGGGAATTCACCACTATAAGTTTCCCTTGGAGGACTGTCTTCATTTCATCTCACAAGTGCCAGCATATTTTATTGGCATTACTGTTTAATTACAGAAATTGTGTAATTTCTTTTTAAATTTTGTCCATGACCCATTGGTTATTCAGGAGAGTGTTATTTAATTTCTACATGTTTATGAAGTTTCCATGTTTTCTTTTGCCATTGATTTCCAGTTTCGTTGCACTATGGTCTGACAATATGCATGGGATAATTTCAATTCCTTTGCATTTACTTAATCATGTCTATGAGCTAGTATGTTGTCTGTTTTAGAGGAAATACCATGTGCAGCTGAGAAGAATATGTATTCTGATATTGTGGGGTGGAACACCCTGTGGAGATCTACCAGGTTCATTAGTTCAAAAGTTTGATTCAGTTCTGATCTTTCTTTGTTGATTTTTTTTGTCTAGTTGATTTGTCTATTTGTAACAATGGAGTATTGAGGTCCCCCATTACAATTCTGTTATTGCTTATTTGAATTTTCATGTCCTTTAATATTTGTTTTATATAGTTGAGTGTGCTGGTATTCGGTGCACATATATTTATTATATATTTATGATTGTTGTACTGCTCCCTTAACAAATATGTAGTGATCTTCTTTGTCTCTCTTAATCAGTCTTGGCTTCAAATACCACTTTGTATGCAAATGGAATAGTTACCCTTGATTTTTTCCATGTTCCTGTCTCATGGAGAATTATTTTCCATCCTTTGGCTTTCAGTCTATGAATTTCTTTTTCAATTAAATGTGTTTCTTGTATGCAGCATATTGTTGGGTCTTGCTTCTTGATTCATTCTGTCAGTCTGTTTCTGTAGATTGGTGAATCAATACCATTTATATCAGTGGTTATAAGTAATAGTATTGATTTATCCTTGTCATATTATTTTCCTCATATTTGTTCCTCGTTTTTCCCTCTGATAATTGCTTGCCTTGCCTGTTAGATTTATTCTGTTGGGGTTCATGGAGCTGTCATCCTTGTTATCTCTTTCTAGAATGTCCTTTGGAGCATTTTGAAGTGCTGGTCTAGTGGTCAGGAGTTTCTTCAAGTGTTCTTTGTTACAGAAGTGTCCAATATCTCCATCAATTTGAAAGATAGTTTTGCAGGGTACATCAATCTGGGTTGGGGGCTGCCTTCTTTTAGAACGTGAAACACTTCACTCTATCTTTAACTTGGGGATTTGTTGAAAAGTCTGCTGCGATTCTGATGGGCCTTCTAAAGGTGATTTATTTCTTTTCTCAAACAGCTTTTAATATTTTGTTCTTGTGTTGAATTTCTGGAATCTTATTATATGCCTTTGTGTAGTTTTTTAATCGTGGTTAGTTGAAGTTCTGTATGCCTCACTTATCTGTGGGTCAAATTCTTTTGCCCTGCTTTTCAAGTCTTCTGCAATTACTTCTGTGTTTTTTTTTTCTTTTTATGTCATTTGTGCTATCTCCTGTTTTTTCATTGACTCTGATCAATCTTATTTTATTCTTCATATCATATAGCAGCAGTTTGATTGATTTGTTGTGGTCCCTTCCTGTTCTTAAGAAATTTTTCTTTTTATGATCACTAACTGGATTCCTGTCTTTGAAATCAGAGATTCTGTCATCACACGAGTTCATTCTGCTGCATATATCTTTCATGGAATTTTTAAACTGGATAGCTGTTTGAACCTGTTTCATGGATTCCATTTCTTTACTGTGTTGGGTGTTCATGATTCCCATCATTTTCCTAAGTTTCTCTAGTTTTTATTTGTGTCATCTCTAGAGTCACTAAGCATGGCTTTCATTGTGGTTACCATTCTGTAGTTATCTGAGAAATTATTTCTGATTTGATTTTTTTTCTAGAACCTCACTCATCTGCTTTGTTACTTCTGCTTTTACTACTTCAGGGCACCCAGGTGAGTGGTTTTTTAGTTTTTCCACATCATTACCCCTTTGGCGAGCTGGAAGTCTGGGGTTGCATCTCACTTAAGTACCTTCTTATTTTCTTTTTTCTTTTTTAATTAAATTCCCAGGTTGATGGTTGTAAATTGCTTATGGCAAGCAGCTTTATTGCTTTACTTGAGAACCCTTGAAAAATGACTACTCAGATGTATCTTCCAGGTATAGCTGACTTTTGGGTTTTGAGTCTATTGCAAGATCCTCCCTCTTCTATTTATTGGGGATGAGTAATTGCAGCCAATTTGGTCCAGCCCCTGTTTCTTCAGCACCAGCCTATAGTATTGTTTATGATCCTTTGGCAGTCTCAGACTTGGCATACCAGGAAGAACTACCAATTAGAACAATTATGTTACCTTGGACAAAGCAGTACAATCAGCAATAACAATAGCATTGAACATGGCCTAGAAAATGACAAACTGTTAATAACTATTAATTTGCCACCTTTAACCATATGAACTAAATTTGTGGTTATAAAAAAAAATCTGAAACAAAACAGGAAATTATATGCTGTAAGTAAGCCCTTGGTATGGTGATTTTACTCTCAGGCAAGTAAATCTAAAATGGGTTGGGGGAAAGATAGAGAAATAGAAAAAGAGAAAAAGATTAGAATCAAGGCTGGAGGACAAAGTAGGATCACACAAATTTTGGGAAACTGGTGAAAAAGACAGGAGGGAATGAGACAAGGGATAAATACAAACAAGAACAGAGCAACAACAAAAATAACTAGAAACAATGTTCACAGTTGTATATAAACAACAGCAAAAAAGAAAACAAAAACAAGAAAAGGCAGGAAGAGAAAAGAAAATGGGGAAAAAAAGTTCATCTGTCTCTGCTATCACTGGTAGACAAACTGGACAAACAGAGTCCAGACCCATGTTGATTAATCCCAGGAAGCCAGCAATAGATTTATAGCAAGGTAGTGAATAATTCCAGCAAGTATGCATCTTTAGTTCTACTGAAATTCAGGCTGATTTCTGGCTTTGAGGTTGGAACCCAAGTTGTTCAGCCTGCAATAGTCCCTGTGCCTCCTGCAGTTTGAACTCGACTCCCTGCTGGTTTGAACTCAGCTCCTTAACCCTGACAAATGAAACTCAGTTCCACCTCACCCTGAAACTTGGAGGCACTAGATGGACCCGGAAGGTGCTCTGAGTTTCAAGCTCAATTGGCCCATCTTCAAGGTGGCTCCTGACTAATCACCCTCTCTTGGGTAATGTCTGGACCCAAATTACTCACTAGCCACTGTGGTCCAGTGCCCACTGCTCCATCCCACTGGTGCATTTCTCCGTGGAGGCCTCTGGGCTCACCAGTAGTCACAGTGGGTTGGTAGGTTGGAGCACGTGCCCTCCCACACAGTGAGTCTGGGCTCAGAGAGAAAATACCACTTTTCCCCTCCTTCTTCTTCACTGAAGTCTCTCTCTTCACTCTCCTGGTGGGCTTCAATTCTTGCTTCAGATCTTTGTTGAATCCTGGTGACCCACTTCCATCCTTCTCTTTCTCATGTTGCTATATTCTAGAATCTGGATATCAAATCTCAGGTGCTCACTTCAGTAGCACATATACTCAAATTAGACACCAAATCTCAGAGAGGCTCTTTTTCTGTTGTTCACCACTCCAACATCTTCCCAGAAGTCCAATTATACTTTTTTGATACTGAGAATACTGCTCACAATTAGGGGCCATGGTCTGAACGCAATCTCCAATGCCATAGTATTAAGAGGTGAACTCTTAGGAGTTGACGATGTCATAAAGGCAGAGTCTACAGGAACGGGATTAATCCCTTGTGAAAAACACCCATCGGAGCTTCTTTTCCCTTCCTTCCACCGTGTGAGCACACAGCTCTGAGGCAGAGGAAGCTCTTACCAGATTTTAATTTTGCCACATTTTGTTTTGGGGCTTGTCAGCCTATAGAACTGTGAGCAATAAATTTGTCATTTATAAATGACCATGCCTGTGATGTTTTGTTATAACAGCCCAGATAGACTAGTTTCAAACTTAGTTCTCAAATGTATCATCCAGTAATGTCATGGCTACCTTGAAAGGTGTGTTTCTCTTGTCACTATTTTTACTTGTTTTGTTTTGCTTTGCTTTGCTTTGCTTTTGGTGCAAGGGATCGAATGCAGGGCCTCACATACATCAGATAAGTGCTGTGTCACTGAGCCCCCCCCCAATCCTAATTCCTAATCACTTTCCATCATTAGTTTGACTACTGTTTAAAAAATGTTATTAAGATTTCTGAGCTAGGGTAGAAATTTAGAAAAAGAAAGATCTCAATGTTTCTTTCTAAATTTAAGGAATGGTTCTGCTAAAGACTAAAAGTTGCATGTATGTTCATTATATAAGCATACATAAGTTTACATGTATATGCAAGGAAAAGAATAGAAAATAGACTGAACCAGTGATATCTAATACTATATAATAAAGAGAGATATGATCTATATGTCAAAATTCTTTGGGTTATAAGCTCAACCAAACCACTGGCTAAGACCTGCACAGCCTGCCCAAAAAGTTTAAGTGGTCATTTAGCTCTTAGTTATGAATTTGAAGTCTGAACACTGAAATAAATTTAGAACGTGGCAGGGAAAAAAGGTAAAAAGATATTAGTTTTAGGACTCCAGTGAAGCAAATCATGGATGAACTGCTGAAGCTAGAAACCAGGAAAGTATGAGTTAGTATGGGGGGGGTGCAGTACAGTAAGAAAAAAATTCTGTGGTTAATATTAAATCTTTGAAATATGCATAACAAAAGCCAAATTATTATCTAATCCATTACAATTCAATCTATTGAAAAATAAGCAAATAAATCCAGAAAATTGTAGTTAATCATTATCCTATACAAGTTCAGCATAGTTTTACAGAAGAGCTAAATACAGTCATTATACTTCTGGGGAAATCAAACCAGAAATTTAGTTAGAGTCATATGTTTAACATTCACTGTATCATAAATCAGAGGATAAATTTTCTACTTCAAAAACAAAAAGTCTTGGATGTGACTATACCCCCAAGGGTAGATCATTGTGAAGAATTTAATTCTCCTATCTCATTAAAGAAGAGAAGTCACAACATTTGGAAGCACAGCTTGTTGAGAAAGACACCAGATGTCTCTTGACCTTACACTGACCCTCAGTAATTTACCATACAAGATGCACACATCACCAGCATGCATTTCATTCCCTGTTTCTGTTCTGTCCTTCTTGGACCCTTTCGTATCAATGGGAAGTAGAACCGGGCTTCACAGATGAATGACAAAAGTAATCTTCTTAACGCCTAGAAATAGTTTTCTCTAAATAGGATATAGGATCATTTGTGGGCAGATCAAATCCTTTACTTCTCAAACTACCCTCTTTTAAACCTCTTTAAAAAGTAAAATAGTTGCATTGCCATGAGTCATCCTCTCTTCCTTTGGGGGAGGGGGATTGTTAATAAAAATATTCTAAACTATTAACTAGTCCAAACAAAGAGTACTGCAAGGGATAAGGGTGAAAACACAAAGTGAAAAATAAAATTTCTGAAGCACAAATACTAATGGTTTTTACATAAAAATTTATGGGCTAAATATACTACAATGTAAATGAACTCTTCTCAGTGTATCCTGATTCAAACCAAATACCAACTTAGGCAAGACTCTAAAATCTTCAGGCACAGCCCACAGAACCTAATCAGACAACAGTCTCTTTTTATTATTGTCCCAGAGTAATTGTTTATTAAGTGATTTATGCAATACATATTTATTAAGCAACTACTCTTCTGATTAGATCTCTTATAAAGAGGGCTCTGTTCATTTTTTTCCTGGACAGTTTGCATGCAGTATTATTTGTTGAATTATTAAGAGAGTATCAAATTACATTTTCCTACTAGCTTACAACAGTCTTAAAAAATGCAGCTGTCCATTCAGAAAGAGGACTTGTAAGATCAGGTAATGTCCAGGACTTTATTGATAAATAGGGGCGGAATCACAGGAATGTCAGGTTTCAGCCAATCTAGACTTAAATCTTCAAGCTTCTAGCTTTAATAAACAACTTGCCTGAGACATATCTCATTTAAAATTCTCATCAACTTGAAGATAGTGATCAAGAACTCTATCAGCCTTCTCATCTTTAATATATTGTTCCTGCATGTTTGCAGTTTCTAGCCTGAATCATCTCCTGCCTTCTGGCAACTAAAATGGTGATGGGGGATGAGGAGAAGCCAGGCCCTGCAATAAGAGGGAAACGCAGAAACTCCTGGCTCTCCTCCATCAGCTTCATTAGCAATATAGTTAAAAGCCAAAATGACTTGAGTCTGGTTGTTTGGGTTCCCAGCAAGTTTCATTTAATTAATGCAAGTGACTGACCCCGTTGTAAAAAAGGAGGAATTCTCTTACTGAGCAGAAACTCTTTCTTGGTGGATGGCCAGCCTCAAGATTTGTGTGACCACCGAGCAACAACCAGGGATTCCCAGGAGAGAGAAAATATTAGATAAATAATGATGAAAATTTCTGTGTTATAAATAAATAGGTCTTCCTTCTGGAAAAGACCTGTGTATGGAGGGGGATGCTACTTAGGAAAATCTGAGTGTTTATTAAACCTTTAATATACATTATCTCAGTTAATCTTCATAGCAATCGTATAGTAAAAATGTAAATAACAATGTAACACTCTTAAAAGAGCTACATGCTTTTTTAACTAATGACTTCCTTTTAAATTTTCAATAAACTATTTCAATGAAATGTTACAGTAACACATGATTTAGAGTTCTGCTGAGATAAAATGCAGTATCAATATCAGGAGGCCGTCATCTTATATTTCTTTCATAATTTACCCACGAGAGGAAAAATTTGACAAGACTCACTCTTAAGATGATGTCATTTTTTACTACAAATTATAAGAATTAAGGTCATTTACCAAAAAAGAAGGAACACTTCTTCTGGAGATATAAATCAAGATTTTTTTTAGTGCATATAAATGCAACAAAAAATAAGTCAAATGTGAGACTTCAACATCGCCATGTACTATAGTTTGGATAAATATGTTCCCAAAGACCCGAGTGTTAAAATCTTGGCCCCCAGTCTGTGATGCTATTAGCAGGTGGTAGAACCTTTAAGTGCTGGGGCTTAGTGGGAGGACTTTACATCTTTGGGGACATGCCACACAAGGAGAAACTGGATCATAACTTCTTCCTCTGTCTATGCTTCCAGACATCATGACAGCCTCCTCTGCCCTGTGCTCCCTTCGTGATTTACAGTCTTGCCATAGGCCCCCAAGCAATGGGGCCATTATTATGGACTTAACTCTCTGAAACTGTGAGTCAAAATAATAAACCTTTTCTGTTATTAAGTAAATTTAGGTATTTTTTCACAATGGTGGAAAGCCGATTAACATACCATGCAAACATTTCGCTAACTTCCAAAAGTAGGTGCTTCTTTTTCTTGTTTCATGTTTGATCCCAGGAATCATGTTCAAAAGAAATACACTCTGACTCCAAAATGCCTAGGCTAGTGATACAGGTCTCTGCTGAAGATTGCTTGTGGACAGGTAGTAAAAAAATAACATGGCAAGACAATAAAGTAGAAGAATCCTGGACTTAACTGCAGCCTCATACGCAAGGACTACCAGACCAGACTTAATGCTGACATGGAGCAAAATGAGCAATGCTCTTGATATTTTGGTTTGTTGTTATAGCATCTATCTCCTAATTTCTTCAATGATAAATCATGGAAAAGTATTTACTCTGCAAATACTAACTGGTAATATGATCTATCTGCAATTATTCTCTAATATTTTTACCAACCTTAAGGGCAAGAACAGTCTCATAAATAATTTTGTGTGATTCCAATTCTTCCTTTCCTTCTAAGGATATCAGTCACTGGATTAAGCTCATCTCAATACATTGTAACCTCATCTCAATTTGATTACATCTGTAAAGGCTCTACTTCCAAATAACGTTACATTCTGGGATTCTGGGTAAACATGAATTTGGAGGTCAGGAGGATGTCATTTGTGTAGTACAGAATGTCTTTGTTTCCTCCCCAAATTGGTATGTTGAAGCTACAATCCCCGATCCCCACTGTGACGGTGTTAAGTAGAGTCTTCCGAAGCGATTAGGCTTAGAGGAATTCATGAAGATGGAGCTCCTCATGGTGGAATTAGTACCTTGTAAGAAGAGACATCAGAGCTTCCTCTTGCCACCATGTGAGGATACACAGGAAAAATGACAGCCGACAAACCAGAAAGAGGGCCCTTACCATCAACTAAACCTACTGGCACTTTAGCCGTGGACTTCCCAATCTCCGGAAGTACAAGAAATAAATGTCCCTTTTTAAGGTCACTTAATATAGTATTTGGTTACAGCAACCTGAACTGGCTGCAACACTACTCACCCGAGTGTAGCCCCATTATTAAACAAACACAGACCTCTTAGTAATCAAAAAGTTGGAGCTTTACTTTCTTTTTAGGCCATCTTGAAATATGCTTAAACTAAAACGTCTTTGCAGCACAGATGAATCCAAATGCTCTAATTTTAAAGGAAGATGTGGTCCAATTAGACTGTTGATGAGGCCACTCTGACAATAAAGCAGAGGTTCTGATGACGTTTGAAGGGACATAAAATCGGTCATCACAAGAATCAGCCCAGACGTTTTCACCTCCACGTGAACTTCCACATGCCCTGAGACTCATTCCTGACTTGACCTCCTCTCAGCACACGTAGCTAGGCATGAGCATTAAGGGTTTGAGGGTATGGCTGTCACAGGAAACCTGGAGACCCAAGGGCCACGTCCCTGGCTTGTAAGCAGTTTTGGAAGCCAAGATCCAGAGGTCAGGTAGAAATTACACCTAATCAAGAAAAACAAGGAAATAGAGACATCAAATGCTTACTTCTTAAGCTTCAGAGGGGACAAATCTCTGGGCATTTTAGGTAGAATGCTTACGTGTAACAGAGATCTTAAAATCAAGGCCTTACTCCTCACACAGAAACAATTTAGAAGAAGGCAACACAAGGCCAGTGAGGCTGGTCCCCGGAGCTATCTCTCAAACACCCGAGAATCTCACAGTTTGAAGCACTGGCATTCTTATTATGCAACTTCTAAATTCCAGGTCATTTTGTGCCCCAAGAGAGTAATTGTAGGGTTCACATTTCAAATCGCAAGGAGGAAGATGTAAGAAAAAAAACAGGCACATTCTAAAGGACCCACCTGACAGTTCCATATAACACTCTCATTTAGCTCTGATGGATGGAAATTGGTTCCCCTGGCCATGACCAGCTGTGAGGTAGGGTAGAATGCAGACCCTCTAACTGGACTCATCACCCAAGAGTCTGTGTTGAGGAAGCTGACATGAAATAGTAAAAAAATTTAAATAATGTGCAATTGAGCAAAATTCAGTTTCTCATCTGCTCTTTCTACTTTTAATTAGATAAAGCTTCAGTGGGAGGAGTCTAAGAGAGTGGAGAGGAAGTGGGTATGTTCAGCCTTTCAGCCAAGTCTTCAGAGATCAGATTCTGAGTCAGGGAGACACGTACCTGAAAGATTTTTGCCCTAGTAGAAATCACTGTACAATTTTGGCGGTGGTCTAACATGGCGGTAGGCCAAAGCAGAAACGCTTACCCTCATGACCACTTCTTCCTTCTTTCCCTTTGGCCCTAACGGCAACTTCCTTTCCTATTTGCACGCAAAAAAAAATTCCAATCAGTTTCTCACATGTCATCAACACCCGCCCCATGCGCCACTTCCGCCTCTCTGTATCCAGTCGGAGGAGAAAGCCAAACCCCAGTGGGTTGTGGAACCTCTTCGCATCCTCAGTAAAAGGCCACTTTCTCTTTCCTTCTGCTTCTCTATTGTTCCAGCAAACTTTAACAGTGCCCAGGCTCTCATCTAGCTGCCCTTGGAAGGAGCCAGTGTCCCTGACACCCCCACAGCCAGAAGAAGAAAGACAGCTGCCAGGCAAGGTGAAGCAGGTGGGCAAGAAAACATCGCTCACAGTCCCTGAGCCCAGCACGATATGGATGGAGCCGAATGCTTCCTCTGTGACCCAGAACATGGAACATGAGATACTGAAAGCTTTAAATGCTGGGAGGTCCTGGAGCCCAAGGAGACGGGCGGGGGATACAGACTGTGACCCTGCCCACAGAAATTCACATCGCAAAATGCAGGTGAAAGAGAAACATTATCAGGAAAGATAGTAAAAGTTTTGAGTAAGAGTCCCTTTAAAATAATAACAAAAATAACTTAGAATAAGTTGAAATAAGGGTGGAGGCTAAAATAATGAGGAACTGAGTAGCAGAAATGATCATTTTACCAAATACCATTGCATTTACTAACTGTAAGTTACATGGCTCCAGGAAAGAAAAATAATTTGACTTTTTTCTCTTCTGTAGGAGAAATTGCCATTTAAAAGGGGAGAAATCTTTTATTGTTCTAATTAGGGCAATTTAAATTTTTGACAATTAATTATTTTGCCCTTTTACCTGGGTTATAGGATATAAAACTGAATAAAGCAAAACAAACTAGAAACAGTTTATGTGGTTTTGTGACTCTGATTGGTCAACTAACTACACCAGAATCCTTTAATATCATTAGTGGTCAACACCAGAAATGCTGTCAAATATTTTACCGTGCCTGAAATTCATTTGTTCGTATTGAGTTCCATTTTGACCAGATTCCTTCTTCTGTTTTGGCAAAGATGAGAAGAAAAAAAGGAGCAAAGGAAAGAAGCGGGAGGGAGATAGGAAGGAAGGAAGGGGAAAAGGAAGAAAGAAGGATGAAGAAGAGTGAAGGATAAAGGGAAGTAGAAAAGTTTAGACTGAAGTGCTAGGAAAAAGTTTCTCACTGAAAGTGTATTTCTTGGCGTTAGGGTGGGTGTGTATATAGTGAGTGTATCACATGCAGCAGTAGAGTGTGCACATTGCAGCCCTGAGTTCAATCCCCATTACCACCAAAAATAAAAATAATACAATATTCTTTGCTTTGTTCATTAAAAGAATAAAATAAAAATTACTTAGTATCTGAATATTGCTGCATGAGCAGCAGAGTAGGGCAATGAAAAGTTACCAGGGTCTACTCTAAACTTGTTGATCTCACTCCAGGGTCCTTGGTGTAATTCACAAGGGAAGGCACCGCCTTGGTGTGAAGACCACAATAGCCCGAAGTTACTAACATCTGTTCTTGTTCACAGTTTGCAAACCAACCTTTTGGATGTTATCTGCACAGCAACCCCAGGGTTGGTGTAGAAAGACATCACCACTGGCCTCATTTTACGTTGGGGAATGGAGCGAGAACCTGGGAGTCAGCTCTGGCTTCTTTCCCCTTCTGAGCATGGATATTTAAATACCGTATTTCACACTTCAGCTCTTAGAAGAGGCACCATCTTAGGAGGAAGTGACTGAGCAAATGAAGGGTCTCTAAACCCCCTCCACCCTCTCTCTCCCACACACCCCTGCACCCTCTACTGGTGCTGCACCTCTGTGGCTTCCTGAAGCTCAGCTCACAGGGGCCTGACTGAAAGAATGAGAGACATCGGTAAGGAAAAAGCCAGGGGATATGCATTAAGGTAGCAAGGAGATGAAAAAGACTACTAGATAAAACTCAAAACTGTATTTGAATCTAGTTAGACTCTTGTGGCAGAGACAGAGGCAGGCTCGCCATGGGAAACAGGCTAAAGACAGTATTATGGTTTGTGTCTAAATGTCTCCCCAAAGCTTCATACAGTCATAAAATGCTTTTGGAGTTAGTTGAATCTACAGTGTGTGACTGATTCACAGTCCAGGGCTGGGATTAAGGGTATGAGGCCCACACCTGCCCTAGGGTGGACGGCCTGCATACAACATAAGGGATAGAAAGAGTCTTATCCCCTCCTATCACTACCTTGCTGCTTTTGCCGTAAACTGTTGCTCTTCTGCCATGTACCACTCTGCCTTGGAGCCAGCCCATTATGGACTGAAACCTCTACAAATTGTGAGCTTCTCCCTTTAACTTTGGTTGTCAAGTATTTTGTCTCAGCAATGAGAAAGGTAACTAAGACAGACAAGAAATGTCAGAACAAATTGAATTGAGCAAAAATATTAGCTTAATCATCCTGGGTATCTCCATCTTGCATTGTCTTTGACTTGTTCTGCAACTCTAATTGTAGAAAACTGGTAATAACATAAATGATACTTGCACACAAAAATGCAAATTACTTGAGTCTGGCAAAATGTAATTGCCTTGCCCTGGGGATAGATTAGTATTTTATCTATGTATAAATTCATTCTGACATTGTTTTATTGCATATAAACACGTGTTTCTTTGAAATGGTTTTAACTTCTTACGAGTTCCTTCATTAATTAAGGAATTAAATCCTTGGCAAGTGTTGATTTTATATTTGTATGAAAATCATGATTGTTATCTTTTTAAAAAATATCACTTAATGGGAGCCAAGTGCACTTTCCAATAAAAAGAAAATGAGGAGAAAAACATAGCATAACCAACCACTATGTAGAGCTATGGCCGACCTACAGCTGGTTATCTGAGGAGGAAGAAGACAGCAGAAAAACCCATGCGGATTAGACCCACAGCAACTCTGCCTCTGACTTGGAACCTGCACTTCTTTGTTTTTTCTTTTAAAGGAATAAAGTTTTACTTAGCTGACAGTCTGTAGAGGCTTCTGTTCGTAGTTGGCTGGCTCCAAGGCAGGGCAGCATGGCAGAGGGGCATTGCAGAGGGGATACATTTCGTGGTGGGCAGAAGGCAGGAAGTAGCAAAGCAGCAATGTAGCAAAGAAGCAAGCAGCAAGTGGCAAGCAGTGGAGCCTGCATCTCTGATGGGAGAGACTCAAAAATAACATTTCTCTTTCCCACCTGCATCCTGAAATCATCAAACAAGAGATGAAAGATTATTGGAGACCAAACATCACCTTTGTAACAAGAAAACATAGGCAGAGGGGTGTAGGTCAGTATGAGATGCAAAAGGGCGTCACTGAACCCCAGAACTATGCTGCATCACCTGCACAAATCATGACACTGCAAAACAAAAACAAAAAAAAAATCTGTTTAACAAATATCGCTTACACACTTAGACAAATGCACTGGAATAGTTATTATACTGCCATAATTTAATTAATCCAAGATTGATTATATACGAAAACTACAACTACAACTCTAAACTTCTAAAAGAAAACATAGGAAAAAATCTTCACAGTCATGGGGTAGGCAAAGATTTCATAGATAGGAATCTACACATAAAACCAGTTATCACAAAAGAAAAATATTGATACATCAGACTTCATCAAAATTAAAAACAGCAAGGGGAGAAAACCTCCATTAAATTATAACCACTCAAAAAACTCTGAACAAGCTGGGCGTGGCAGCGCACGCCTTCAATCCCAGCACTCAGGAGGCTGAGGTAGGTGGAGTGTTGTGAGTTCAAGGCCGGCTTGGGCTACAACATGAGCAAGGCAGGTCTGAACTACATAGTGCAACCCTGCCTTGAAAAAATTTGGGCCAGAAGTTTGGCTCAGTGGCTTAAGCACCCACCTGGCAGGCTCGAGGTTGTGAGTTCAGTCCCTGTGCCAAAAAAACTCTGCACATCTCTGTATGTAAATTAAGAATGTTCAACCAAGAAAAAGATATGTTGTAAAATGAAAAAAATTAATAGCACATAGACAGTAATTAATAGTTATTATTAGTATAAGCAGAGACAAAACTGACGTATCAACAATTTACAGCACTAATATCTTCTTTTATAGGCCATTCAGTGGAATCAAGATTTATTTGAAAGTGAAGGAATTTTGTTGTTAGTTTTTTTCATCTCTAAGAAGCATAAAATTATTTAATCTAAGGCAAACCATAATTTAAATTCTTCAATTGACTAAGACCTTGTTGGTAACCCAAATGACTCAGGGACATAATCTGTGTTGTTTATATCAGCTGATCAGTGTTCACAGACATTTAAAAAGGACTCCGCACTCACTGAAAGCTGCCAACTCTTAATTTGAGGTTCCAAAATATTGAACAGGGCAATATTGGAATAAATGTTCATGCACAGCTCTTCATACTTTAATCAATCTAACTACTATAATCTTGTCATGGATACACACATACAGAAAATTAACAATCAAAATTAGAAGTGGCTGACACTCTTCTCACCCTGAGGGAGTTCCACTGGATAGCCTGAGGCATTTGCGTGCTTTAGGGAAGCTTATCAGAAGTCACACGGATCTAGCAAAAATAAGTAATAAATACAAACACCTTAAATTGTATTAAAAAATCTCTAATATAGTTGGCGTTCTGAACTTCACCGGGGATCAAATTCACAATCTCGAGCCTGCCAGACAGGTGCTTAAGCCACTGAGCCAAACTCCCGGCCCTAGTTTTTTTTTTTTTTTTTTTTTTTTTTTTTTGAGACAGGGTCACAATATGTAACTTAGGCCAACCTTGCATTCACACTGTAGCCCAAGCCAGCCTCAAACTCACAATGCTCCTCCTAACTCAGCCTTCCGAGTGCTGGGATTAAAGGCATGCGCCACCACGACCGACTGGTTAAACTTCTAACAAATGTAACATTAATATTTTTTTAAAATCCTATATTTTTTAAGAGGGTTCAGTCTTGATATAAAACCTCTTTGCTGTAGTAGCACAATTATTTCAAGACCTCCTCATGGTACTAAGACTCTGCAATATTCAGTAAATTGTTGTAGCCTATGGTATTGGTCAGAGATTCTGGATAATTAGGAGTATCTGATTTCATATTTCTTCCTGTACAATTTTGAATTTCTCTCTCTCTTTCTCTCTCTCTATCTTATATAAATAAGCTGTAATTTCAGATCAAGGCTTCCAACAACAAAGCATTAAATTATGAAAAAATCTAAAATAGAAATCCCCCCTTACTTATCAATATGTTTATTTAAAATATTGATGCTGCAGACTTTTACATTTTCTCATTATTAATAAATAAGATTATAACTAAAATTAGTTCCCAAATTTAACGATAGACCCTTGAAGTCATGAATTGTGCAAAGAGTTTTTTCATGGATTTACTGAGGTACAAATGACATACAGTAAACTGCACATATGTAAAGTTTACCATTGCATCACTTTTGACCTACGTACACATCAATTGTGGCTATCACCAAAATAAAAACAGTGAACATTTCATCACTTCTACATTCTACTGTTTGCTTCGGTAATCCTTCCTTTTCCCTCCTCCTTCCTTTTCCTGAGCTTTTTGCAACTACATATTAGTTTGAATTTTTAAGAATTGTCTATAAATACTGTCATACAATACTGTATACTATTGTGTACTGGCTTTTTTATGTGACATAATCATTTTGAGATGCATGGATATTGTATACGCCCATAGTTTATTCTTCTTATTGCAGAGAGGTTGCCACTTAGATATCTTTTTTTTTTTTTTTTTTTTTGAGATAGAGCCTTGTTATACAGTTCAGGGTGGCCTTGAGCTCACTTTGTAGCCCAAGTTGGTCTCGAACTTGCAATGATCCTCATGCCTCAGTCTCCTGAGTGCTGGAATTACAGAACTGCACCACCACACCTGGCTGCCACTTAGATATTAAAACTCATTATCTTCCCTCGCCCAAGTAGTCTTACAGAGTTCCTCATCTTCCAACAGGCATTAGTGAGAAGGGAGTTAGGATTTTATTAGGCAGTAAAGACAGCAGCCCCAAAACGGGGTTGAGAAACCCAGAATAGAGTGCAGAGTCACAACCCTCCAGGAATCTTACAAAAACATCTGACAGATGCCCTTTGGTCGGGACAGCCCCAGAGCGTGATCCAGCAGGCCACAGGCTCGAGGGCGCATAGGGCCTGCGTGGATACTGCATAAACACATCATATATCGGACCTTAAAACACACATAGTCTCCTAAGGATACAGACCATACTGCTTACACAACAGCTCAGCTCCCTTCTGAACTCCTTAAAATCCCCGAGATCAGCGATGGCAAACCTTTCAGAGCTCTCGGTGACATAAACACCCTGGTGCCGTAGGTTTGCCACCACGGTCCTTGACGAAGAGCCCTCATGAGGATCCTACCAGAACCCCCTCCCGGATATCAGGAGCTTTGCTTCCTTGCCCTTCTATCTTTGACTTTCTTTCCCTTATCTCACCACCACAGGACGTGACCTGGGTGTTCCAGTGACAATCCCGCTGATCAGCCATCAGCCATCATGATACGAGTCTGACTTGCGGGTGCCGGCTTGGACTTCTCCCTCTTCCTCACTATGCCTACATTCACCCCCCAGGGTCTCCGCAGCAGTCTTCCCAGGACTCCCCCATCCCA
>RJWM01028578.1:0-25462 GCA_004363535.1 Dasyprocta punctata
CTTGATTGTTGAGGTGGAACACACTATGGGTCAGAAGAGGGTAAGAGGTGTTTTGGCTGTGAGAGGGAAGCAGGCAGGGAAGGCTTCTTGGAGGAGGTGAGGTCCTTGAAGGGCCAAGGAGATATGGAGACTAACAGGGTCTGTGTACTGGAGATAAGGTCAGACGTGTAGCAACAGCTGCCAATTCTTGTGGCTCCTGCTGAACCAGGATCTACGCTGAAAATTTTACTTGCATTATCTCATTAGATTTCCCAATGATCCTATGAGGTAAGTGTTGTTAGGTATGAGAAAACCAGAGGCTCAGAGAATTTAAAAAACTTGCCCGGGGGTCAGACAGCTAGTAAGCTCAGCAGGGCCTGAATATGAATCCAGAAATGCTGGTGACAAAGCTACCAAGGAGGGCTTTAAATGCCAAGACTCAGCCTTCCATACGAGTCACACAGCACCAGGCAAGAGTCAGCACACGTGCTTCTCGCTACTTAAGTCACGTCCCTGAGCCCGTGTCAGCTGGGGAGATGAGGACCATAAACAGATGATCAGCAGTGGAGGTTTGAAATGAAGGAGAGACGCCCTTGCGACAAAAGGACCGTTTTAGGAGAAACCTGGAGGTGTTCATATATTCACCAGGCATTCAGTCGTGGGAAGACAACTGTGGCTGAGAGCGAGTTCTGCACTCTGGACCCCAACCCGGCTGTGCCTGCGAAAGCACAGGGCGAGGCTTAGACGAGCGAGTCGGGAGGAGCCCTTTACTGGAACAGACCAGGGACCTGGAGCTGAACTGTCCCTGATTTGACTGCCAGTTCTCAAACTGGCAGCTCTCTCTGCATGACTTTGGGCAAGAAACCCTGCCTTCTCAGACTCCTCCCACTTTACCTTCCTCTTCTCAGGGTTGGTGGAGTCACTTAACTAAAACACATCCTAACATGGTGTTTGACATACAGCGGGGGCTTGGTAGATGTTAGTTTTTCCCTGTAAAGGGGAATTAAATGTTGAGCTCTGGTCCCTCGGCCCCTGTCAAGTAAGGATACAAGTATCCTGGTTTTCTTTTTAGCAGGAAATGTGATATAAATACATATAATCTAGCTAAGCAGCAATACAAATTTAACAAAAGACCGTGGTTGCTATACACTGTAGGGTCTAATTTCAGGTGCTGGCTTCAGCGCCAAAATGTATTCTCTTAACCCCAGACAGTTCGAGCTCATTCGTCAGCAATCCGTACACTGGACGGGCAGACTCTGTACCGACTATCCCGGAACCACCTTCTGTCCCAGTTTCCGCGGGCTGCGAGCGCCTGCGGACGCTGGGGCAACAGCAGATGTCACGGTCCCTTTAAGCAGGAAAGCTGGTGGTGCAATCGCCGCTTCGAAAGCCGGTCTTTTCCGGGGGGTGGAGCCTGTATCTGTTGCAGCAGCCAATCGGAGCTCGGTCTTTTCCGCGGGAAATCCGAATTTCGCGGCACGTAGTTTGGCGCTAAAAAAAAAAAGAGAGAGACTAGAAAAAAGAAACCGAGAAAGGCTCGGGCCCCAGAGAGCGATCCGAGAGCGACTCGGGGCCGTGAGGTTCCCTCCTCTGTCCGAGCGCGTCGCGTCTCTGCCAAGCTCGTGGGCTCCGGGGTCTCTCCCCAGATCGGGCAGGATCTCAGCGCCCAGGCTCTCCGGGCGCGGGCAGTTCTCAGGGAGGACAGCCCCTGGCAGTGCCACTGCCCGCCTGGCGATCTCCAAGCGGCGATCTCTAAGCACTGCTTGGCTCGGCCACGGGCCAGGAGGGGAGGGTCTGGCCGTGCCCCGCAGGCGTCCATTGGCGGCTTCCCCCGGCCTCCGCGCCATGCCGCGGGCCGCGTGAGCCGCTGCAGGCTCCAGAGCCCGCAAGTGCCAGCGAGCGCGCCAGGCCGGCTTGGGTGGGGCGCCGCAGTCGCCATGCTGCGCGGACCCCGGGCCTTGGCCCCAGCAGTTGCGCAGCCTCCCAAGGGGGTGCCCGCTTTGAGCCCTACTGAGCTGTGGCCTCCTGGCCTAAGTAGCCCCCAGCTCTGCCCAGCCACCACCACCTACTACACCTCGCTGTTCCCGCAGACGGTGCCTCCCGCTGCAGCGCCGGGCACCTGCCTCGACGCCACCCCCCACGGACCCGACGGCCAAGTTGTGCGCTGCGTGCCGGCCGGCCGGCTGCCGGTAATGCTGGGGACCCTCACTGCTTCCCTGTGTGCTTTTCCGGGTGGAGAGAGGGGGGCCTGGAGTCGAGTTTGGGGGAGGAGGAAGATGAGCTTTCAGTTTCCAAAACGATCAGTTGCCCCCAGTATCTACTAGACAACCCATCATTTTTAGACTTTGGATGAAATAATCTTGTCCTTAGTAGCGGGGTAAGGAGGACTGCGTTGGGAGTCCCCAGTGCCCTGTGCGATCTTGGGTACATTGTTTGGTCCGGAAAGCAGAACTGGGTACCTGTTATTGTCTGGGCACAGGGCTTGGTCTGGGGATAATTTGAGGACTTCAAAACAGGGACAGGTCTCCTGAGTCTCTCAGTCCGGTCTGGCTTGGGTGAATTCCAGATTATTTGTCCAACTAACCCTTTCCTAAGTATCTGCCTTACATCCCAGACCCAGTAGAGGATGCAAATGGAGAAGCCCTACTGGGCTCCTGCTCCAATGGCTGTTTTCTCCTCCAACCCCCAGGCCCTGGCCAGGGAGGGCCCAGAGTGTGGTGGCAGCAGGCTGCAGCGCAGGGTGTGTGTTGTGGGAGTGAAATTCCTGGAGCTCTGGGGTATGAAACCACCTGTGTGGGGGTGGAATGGGAAAGGGCCTGGGGGAGCAAGGGTGAGGGTGGGGGTTGGGGAGCCTGGTTTTTGGCTCTGGCTCTGCCATTAATTCATGTACTATTGGACAAGTGTGGGCCTCAGTTTCCTCTCCTTGAAAATGCACAGTGCTGTCTCAGCTCTGCTCACTTCCAGCTCCCAGTCCTGAGTTTTGGAACCAGGCTCCAGGAGGGAAACTGGGAATGTTGTAGGTTTGCTTGTGTGTGAGCGGGTGTACAGGCACGAGATGACTTCTCATGGTTGTAGAGCATCTGGTAAGACCTGCACCTGTCAGCAGGCACCAATCCCAGCTAGCTCTGGCTGTAGACAGAGCCCCAGTTCCTGCCCTTGGAACCATGCTTTGTTTTACCTTCCCAGAGTGCCTTCCTATACATTATTTCCAACTAGAAGAGTAGGAAGCAGGCGTGCTATTATCCCCATTTTATAGGTCAACTGAAGATAGCTATTACCTGGTGGTGTCTTATGTTCAGCATTTTACAGCTTGAAATGTTTTTGTAGCCTGTGAGGTAGATGAAGTTGACAGCTCCATATTACAGGGAGAGACTGAGGGTCTGAAAGAGGATATGACCTGTGCAAAGTCACACAGGGAGGTGTGGGGGCTGACCCCCAAGACAACCTTCTCTATGCAGCCTTGACTTTTCCCAGTACTGCCCAACTTAGGAGCCGGGTGATATCAGGGAACAGGGCTCAGTGGCACACCCAGTCTCTCCTCTGGCCAGTTGCTTTCAAACTCAGAGTTTCAGTAACAGCTGTGGTTTTGAACTGCTTTCATCCCTCCCAGAGGAACCCGAGTGCATCTGTCTGTACCTCCCTCCCAGAGGAGCTCAGTGATCTTAGTAA
Organism: Dasyprocta punctata; assembly: GCA_004363535.1. NCBI lineage: Eukaryota > Metazoa > Chordata > Mammalia > Rodentia > Dasyproctidae > Dasyprocta > Dasyprocta punctata. Next base: position 3,649 of record RJWM01028578.1, read on the forward strand.
GAAAGATTGTCTTTTACTGCACGCCTCTCCTATGCCAGGCACTACTTGGCACACTCTTGACTTTCGTTATCTTGAACGCAATGTCCAGGCTGAGGCACCTTACACATAAGGAGACTGAGCAGAGAAGTGAAGACACCTGCCCAAGTCACCAGCCGAGAAGTGGGGGATCTCCTCGCGTGAGACCCGCTCTAAAGACCTGCCAGGCCGAGAGCCCCGTCTCCTGTGGTCCCCGGATGCCCTCAGCCCCTCAGCCCTTGCTTACTCATTTTACAAGGGCGTGACCTGGAGCACTTCCAAACCCAACCCTGGGTGTTACCGCCTGCTTTGTGGCCAAGCTGCAAAGTGCAGGGTGAGCAGGATTTGTTGGGGAGCTGCTCTTTACAGGGGTGGCAATTAACTTTGATGGCAGAATAAAGGCCAGAACCTGGGTCTTCTTGCTCCGTGTCTAGTGCTCTTGCCAGCACTCTGGAGAAGATGAGGGGGTAGCTCCTGTGTAGAGCTCCCTTTATTTCGAGTCCCTTGTCTGGCCAGGTCCATGGCATTATTATGTCTCAGGCCTGCAGGGAGCTGTGAAGACAGTTGGATCTTGCAATGGTTCTCCTTTCCCTTTAATTTGTCTGTATGATCTAGACTTCCATGAAAGAAAATGTGCTTTGTTTGAGACTGGATCTTGCTATGTTGCCCAGGCTGGCTCAAATGTTGCCTGGGCTCAAATGATCCTCCTGCCTCCACCGGGACTGTAGGTGTGCGCCACCCTACCGGGCAGAAAATAAACATTTCACTGAACTTGACAAGGCAGATCAGAGGAGGAAATGTAGGCTCAGAGGGCTGAGGCAGCCAAGCCAGGCTGTGCAGCTATCAAGTGGCACAGCTGGGACCCCAAAGTGAGGTGAGGCTCCTTCCCAGGGCTCCTGACCCATATTTTCTGACCCGAGGCTTAGGAGAGACCTGGCTGTATCTCTTTGTGACCTTGAGCAAGTCACTTCCCTTTCTGTGACCCCGATGTCCTCACCCTGCTGCCTGGAAGGAGTTGTACCCCAGAGAGCTCTGCACAGGAAAGAGCTGTGCTTTTCTCCCAGGGGTGGGCAGGGTGAAACCTCACCGTGCCAGAGGGGCTGCCGATGCAAGTCCAGGTTGGAGCCAGGCTGGTCTCGGGTGTGGCCAATGGACCTTTACTTTCCTGGGCCCCGCGCTGTCTCTTTGCAGCTCACTTTTGACCTCTGCCTTTCCGGGTGCCCGGCGCCTTAGTGCTGGCAGCTCCCCTGTGTGGACACTGCTCTACTGTCTTGCTGACTCTTCAGTGGAGGTGGAGTGGGTTGGCCCCAGTTTACAAGTGACTGAAGAGGTCAACTGACTTCCCAGCTCACCCAGTTACAAAGCAGGAGCCCTAGCCCAGAACTGGCTTGGCGTGACCCCAGGACCGGAGCTCAGCCTCTCCTCAGACTGGTCCCCTGCTGCATTGTTTTTGCAGGGTCATCCTGGCTATGAGTTGATTTTTCTCCCCTCCTCCCTCGCTTTCACTTTGGTGCCACGGATTGAACGCAGCGCCTCATGCATGCTAGGCAAGTGCTCTAACACTGAGCCGCCATACACTGACTTTTCTCAAAATTGTCAGAGGTATCCTTAGGTGGGAGACACTTAGCTGCCTGGGGGATCTGGGAGTGCAGCATAAGGCTGAGGGGTCGGGGGGCTGGGATGCGAGTGTGTGAGGTGATGGGAGCAGGCCTTGGCCCATAGTCCAGCAAATCGCAGGGGGACGTAGGTGGGGTGGAGCGGAGCTGAGGCCGCTTGGTAAGTGGCTTGGAAATCTTGATGGACTTGGGTTCAAACCCGGGCTCTGCCTTTGTCTGTGTGACCTTGGGTGTGCACCCTGACCTCTGAGTCCACATCTTGTCTGCCAAGGGAGATTGCCAGTACTGATACTGCGGGTGTCTGGGAGCGCGAGATAGGCCCGGCGCAGGAATCTGGTCAAGGTCCTCACCGCCTGCTCTCTGCTCTGCAGGTGGGGAGGCTGTGGCAGGAGCGACGGGTAGGGTTGGGGAGGCTCTGCCCACCCCCTGCTTTGGGCAGCACTTGGCCTGGCCTCCCTTCCTCTCCCTGTCCTTGGTATTCCTTTGGGGGGTGGGCGGAGGACCCTGGCATGGTGGCATCAGTCAGGATAGAGAAAGGCCTTGGCTCGCCCCATTTCGTACCTTCAAGTGTAAAATGGGGACTGGGGGCATGGAAGCCTCAGTGAGGACATGGGACTTGGGACTTGGCTCAGAGCACTTGGAAATTCTCAATGAGGGACTGGCCCTTTCTCTAGTGACGGGATGGTGTGTTTCCCCCAGATTTCGCCAATCGAGAGATAGATAAGGAATGTTCTGAAGACATGAGCAGGGAGCCATTTGGATTACATCCAGGGGGTGTGGAGAAGAGTGTCATTTCCAGGTTCCTTGAAGCAAGGAGCAGAGCTTCTCCAATCAGCCCAGGAAGACTTCCTGGAGGAGGCGGGAGGGGGAGGGAGAGGGGTGGGAGCAGGAGGCGCTGACACCCTTACCCCACCTGTCAGCCCAGCTGTGGGTAGCAGCAGTTAGACGTCTCAGCCCTACTGAGCATGACCTCACCACCAAGTGTTAAAATAGGCCTCGAAGCCAAGACGGGGTCTGGGCGACTGGGGGATGGAAGAGGAAGGAAATGGGCTCAGTGGCCCAAGAAGGGTGTCAAGGAGGATGTTGAGATTGGATTTTAGGGCAAGTACCATGCATTTCCTGAATACTTACTCTGTGCAGAGCTGCAGGCTGAGAACTTCACAGAAGTGTCCTGAATCCTCACCATAGCTCTGCCTCATTTTGCAGAGGAAGAGACTGAGGTTCCTAGATGTGGAGTGTTTCCCCAGGTCACAGGGAGCCTGTGACTCCCGCCCAGCCCTCTGACCTGTGCCCCAGTGCCCTCCCTGGTCCTGGCCTTGCCCTGTGCCTGCCTAACCTGGAGGGAGGCCCTCTCTGGGCACTGCAGCTCAGCGCAGCTCCGGGCCTCTGTGGGGCCTGGTGGTGGTGGTGGTAGGGAGGAGCAGATGGGTCTGTGGTTTGATTTCCCCAGCAGGTGTTTCCCAAGCTTGGCGGGAACGGGGAGGGGCAGTGGGACTTCAGCAGCTGGTCCTTAAGACACTGGGGGAGGACTCATTGTCTGCCCCTCTGTGAAGAAAGAATGGCACATAGTGTATTCAAGAGGCCCTGGGCGTTTGAGTGACAGCCCAAACATGGGGGTGGGGGGGTGTTTGCTCTGTTTCCCGTGTGGGCACCTCCCTGGGGTGTGGCACCAAGCCAGGAAGTCTCCTGGGCTTGGGCGGATGCCGGGCTCCGCTCTGATAAGGGCCAGCTGTGGGGCTGTGATGGGCACCCCAACCAGCTGGTCAGCTGCTGCTTGGAGGCTGTGGTCCCCAGCCTGATGGGTTTAGGCCCTTCCCGCTCCTCCCTGCTGCTGTGTCCTCTGGGCAGCCTGTGGCCTGGGGTAAGGAAGCCTGAGTCCTTGGCTTCCCTGGATTTGGTGGCCTCCAGTGCACCCCAGGAAACAGTACTTGAACCCTCTGAATGCTCACTTCTCAGACCATTGATATTTTCTCGCCAAGTGTGGCTGTGCTTCACCAGTATGGTGGCAAACAGGTGCAGGAGGTGGCTGCCAGTGGCCTCAAGTCTTGGCCCCAGGTTGGTGAAAGGCTAAAGAAGGTTCAGTTCTCACCCTCGCCTCTCTCTCTCTCTCCCTCCCTCTCTCCCAGGCCAAAAGGAAGCTGGACCTGGAGGGTCTTGGGAAGCCTGCAGTACCCGAATTTCGGACTCCCAAGGGCAAGTGCTTCCGAGTGGACGGCCTTCCCAGCCCCAGAAGTAGGCTTCTGCTGGGGCTCATGAGGGGAGGTGGGGCAGGGACAGGGGCAGCGGGCTGAGTCGTCAGGAGTGGTATTTGGCCCGCAGTGAAAATAGACCACACACAGGTTTCCTGTGCGTTCTCACTTGACCCTGCCCGGTAGATAGGATTATCTCCATTCTGATGATGCAGCTGAGAATTGCCCAGGGGCCCACAGCTAGCATGGAATCAGGGCAAACACATATATGAGCCTCACATTGCTTCTTACGCACCACGCCCAGGGTCTAAGTCTGATGACCAGTGTTGACTTGGGGAGCTCACCATTTTTAAAAGCTTTCCTATTCAGAGAGAAGCGAGGAGGCTCAGTTCCAGCCCCAATCCCAGCCAAAATTGGGAGACCACACTTTCCCAGCCAAGCAACCTCTAGCTCTGTGCCTCTGATTTTCTTTCTTTTTATTTTTTATTTGTATTAGTACATGTTTGCAGTCCATAATGGTTACATTCCCTGTGTGGAACTGGTCCATGTACATTACACATCTTAATTCCTCTTCTCTTCCCCTTTTCTTCTTTTCTCCCCTCTCTCCTTCTCTCCATCCCCTTCCCATTTGAGAAAGATCTATCTGCTTACATCCTATTATCTATCTTTTATATTGCTCTTTATAATTTGAGTTTCTCAAATAAGCGAAACCAAGCAATATTTAAGCTTGATTTACTTCACTCAACATTATGGTCTCAACGCACATTCATTTTACCACAAATGACTCAAGTTTATCTTTCTTTATAAAAATACCTTTCTTTATGACAGAGTAGTACTCTGTTTTATGTAAATGCAGGTTTTCTTTATTCATTCATCTGTTGATGGACGTATAGGCTGCTACCAAGATGTAATTGTTGTGAATTATGCTGCTATAAGCATGAAATGCATGTGTTTTATTTTTATTTATTTATTTATTTTTTTGCCTCACAGCCTCACACCTGCCAGACAGGCGCTTAAGCCACTGAGCCAAACTCCCAGCCCTAGTTTTTTTGAGGCAGGATCGCACTATGTAGCTCAGGCCGGCCTTGCACTCATGTTGTAGCCCAAGCCAGTCTCGAACTCACAACGCTTTACCTACCTCAGCCTCCCGAGTGCTGAGATTAAAGGCATGCACCACCACGCCCAGCCAATGCATGTGTTTTAACTCTTTTGGGAGTCAACTGTCATGTGATGTCTTTAACTCTTTCAGGAAGACACTTCGAAAGGGAATAGCTGGGTCAGATGGAATTTATAGTTTTAGTATTTTGAGGACTCTCCATACTGATCTCCATTAGTGGTTGTACTAGTTTACATTCCCACCAGTGTAGAAGGGTTCCTCCAGCCCCCCACAGCCAATTTTGTTTTTTTAATAAAAGCAGTACATATATGGTAAAAACTACCAAACAAAAAAGCTCAAACTGTGAAGCAAAATGTTAAATGAGGTAAAGTAACTAGTAATATGCTTTATATAGCTTTCTGGAAATATATATTATACTGTAATAATAAAATAATATAGAAGCATCAAAAAAACCAAAGTTTTCATATTTAATTCAATCTGACCTTTCTGTAAGAGACTGTAGCTCAGGGTGGAGCCCAGGCTAATCAGACGCTGACAGAGCTAAGTGATGCAAGGGGAAGTGGAGTTTAACTTAACCCAGGCTGCTCACCATATCAGGTCTGAGAAGTGAGCATTCAGAAGGGGTGAGTCCTGTGTTTTGGGGAGGCAAATGATACTCCCATCTCTGAGACTCAGGCTCTGGAGGCCACCAAATCCAGTGAGGCAGGAGGATTGCGAGTTTGAGACCAGGCTGGGCTACATAGTAAGACTGTCTTTAAAAAAAAAAAAGAAAGAAAGAAAAAAGAGATCTAGAGGCCCAAGTGGAGCCTTCCTAAAGATAAGTCAATATTCTGGTTCAGCGACTGACTGGGAGAAGCACTAATTTCCCCAGACCTAATGAAGAAGGTATGTGACTGGGTGGGATACCAGTGTCCAGGCAGGGCCCTGACCTGACTTGACCAATCTGACCTCTTCTGTGAACCCTAGGGGTCTCATCTGTAAAACAAGGCACAGCTATATCAGGAGTGATGAGAAAGTTTCTTCAACTGGTTGGCAGAGGCTGCCCAGAGTACTGCACTGAAGAAGTCTAAAGCTTAGCAGGACTAGTGAAAATTAGTGACCAATTAGTAATGTCTGCCATAGCCGGGCGTTGTGGCACACACCTTTAATCCCAGCATTCAGGAGGCTGAGGTAGGCAGAGTGTTGTGAGTTCGAGGCCGGCTTGGGCTACAATGGGAGCACAAGGCCAACCTGAGCTACACAGTGCAACCCTGCCTCAAAAAACCAGGGCCGGGAGATTGGCTCAGTGGCTTAAGTGCCTGTCTGACAGGCGCAAGGTTGTGAGTTTGATCCCTGGTGCCGCAAAAAAAAAAAAAAAGTAATGTCTGCCATGTGCACAGACATGACAAAGTGTGTGCCAAACACTGTATGTTAAGGAATTCTGAATTAACAAACACTGTATGTTAAGGAATTCCAGAGGAATCTGAGACTCTAACTCTGGTTCTAGAACTAGTTTGGCCACTGACCTGCTATGTGACTTGCAAGTCACTTGATTGCAAAAGTCCCCCTGTGGTTTAAGATGCTGCAGCTGAGATGTATGTGGTCTTGCAACATCAGCCTCAGTGAGAAAGGGACCCTTTTCATGATCTTATCCCATCTGATGCTGTATGACTGATTCCTCTCAGATAACGCATGGGAAGAGAAAGCAACTATGCATCTACAAAATGTTCTCAAGTCCAGGCTTGTCAGTCCCCCTGTATCCTAAATTCGAATTCTTGGCATAATTGGGAGGACAGGGAGATGTTGGAGAATGAAGACTGTGGAGACAGATGGTCTGGATTTGAACCCTGGTTTTGCCACTTTCTAGCTGAGTGAGCTGAGGGAGTTACTTCATCTTTTTGTGCCTCAGTTTTCTCATCTGAAGGATGGAAATAGAATGACACCAATCTTACACAGTGTTGTAAGGCCATGGCAGGTACTCAGAACAGTGAACTGCATGCAGGAAGCAGGCCTGGTAGTTATGGGGGTGGTGGGTAGAGATGGCTGACCCGAGCTGTGGTACAGGGGTGCTGTGAATCAGGCGTCAGGAGCCTGGGCTTCCTGTCCTGACAGTGCCCCCTGGCTGTGAGTCACTTTCCTGGTAGTTACCAGGTTCCCTGTCTGGACCCCGCATTGTGGGATGTGGGTGGTGGAGGGCAATAGAAGGTGCTGTGGGCCCAGGGTAATGGAGGGGATCCCACAGGCTGGCCTACCCTGAGCTTGAGGGAACCTGTTCCCCCTCAGCACCCAAGTCCCCTGGAGAGAAGACTCGGTATGACACCTCACTGGGACTGCTCACCAAGAAGTTCATTTACCTCCTGAGCGAGTCTGAGGATGGGGTCCTGGACCTGAACTGGGCAGCAGAGGTGCTGGATGTGCAGAAGCGTCGCATCTACGACATCACCAATGTCCTAGAGGGCATCCAGCTCATCCGCAAGAAGTCCAAGAACAACATCCAGTGGGTGTGAGTGCCTGGGCGGGGAGTCCAAGAACAACATCCAGTGGGTGTGAGTGCCTGGGCGGGGGCCGATGGGTGCCGGTGCTGTGTGCAGAGCTGGGAGCAATAGCCAGTGTTATGGGCGGGGCGGAGGCCAACATTCAGTGGGCACAGGGGCTGGGGGTGGATCAAGAGCAACCAAAGGTTTCCAGGCTGGGTCAGAGCCAATGTCTTTGAAGTGGGGTGGAAGAGTAGGTGTAAGTGTTTGGGTAATAGAGCAGGAAGGGAAGGGCAGAGTGGAAGATAATTTCTAGGTTTAAAGATCTGAGAAGACCCCGGATGCTCCCTGTGTCAGGGATCCCAAGATCCCCCTCTCTTAGCTTTGAAAAGTCTCCTGGGAGCTCAATAGGAATAACCTAGATTCTTCTCCCTACTTCTGCAAGGCCTTGAAGAGGAGACTTTGAAGCCCTGGCATGAACCCTAAGAAAACCCCCACAAGGACTCAGGTCCTCCCACTTCACTTCCGTTTGGAACAGGCTGAGGCATAGGGATGGACTCAGTTGAAAGCCTAATTTTTTTTTTTCTTTTGGTACTGGAAATCAAACTCAAGACCTCGTGCTCCAGCCAGGCAGGCGCTGTGCTGCTGAGCTATATCCCCAACCTGAAAGTTTTATAAAAATGGAGCTCAGGCCTTGACTAGCTTCTTCTTCCTAGCCCAGCCTCCAACCTCAAGTTCCAGTCCATGGTCAGTCCCTGGGAGCTAGGCTGGCCCGCAGATTGGCACAGTCCTGTGGGTGTGACACCATCTCAGACCACGTGACTAGCCTCCTCCTGGAGGTTCGCTCACTCCCTTGGTGCAGCTCTGCACAGCAGTCCTGGGGGTGGGGTCCCTGGATGTGAATGGACACTGACGTTGGGGGCTGCTCTGTTCCCAGAGGCAGGGGAATATTTGAAGACCCCACCCGACCTGCAAAGCAGCAGCAGCTGGGACAGGAGCTGAAGGAACTGATGAACACCGAGCAGGCCTTGGACCAGCTCATCCAGAGCTGTTCTCTCAGCTTCAAGCACCTGACCGAGGACACAGCCAACAAGAGATATCCTGTTCACAGGGACGGGGTCGGGAGCAGGGCCTGATGCAGGTTTCTAGCTCTCCAGAGTGGGTTCATTACTTCCTGCAGGGACTGATTTCCAGTAGGAGTCAGACTCATCTGTTTATTCCCTCTTCAGTAGATTTTCCTTAAAAAACATCTTGAGACAGCTTTTTTTTTTTTTTTTTTTTTTTTATGAGACAGGGTCTTACTACATAGTTCAGGCTATCCTTGAACTCACCATATAGCTCAGGCTGGCCTCCAACTCACAGTGATCCTTCTGCCTCAGCCTCCTGAGTGCTGGGATTACAGGCATTGAGGCAGATTCATGCTTAGTCGCTATGTTGCACAGACTGATCGCAAATTTTAATCCTTTTGCCTCAGCTGCCCAAGTAGCTGGAATTACAGCCATGTGCTATTGTGCCTGGCTAGTACATTTCTTTACATCTGGAAAATGGAGGGAGTGGAGAAGAAATAGTGAGCTCCTAATCACACATAGTTCCTTTGTGTGTGTGTGTGTGTGTGTGTGTGTGTGTGTGAACCCAGGGCTTCACGCTGAACTAGGTCTGCAGCCTTTTTCAAATTTTTTTATTTTGAGACAGGATCTCACTCAGTTGCTCACAGTGATTTCGAACTTGGAATCCTCCTGCCTTGTCCAGCCAGAGTGCTGGCTTGCACCACCATACCCAGTTTATTGTTCCTCAACCACACACTTATGTGTTATTTAAATATAATTATGCACCTACTATGTATAACATTTTTTTGGTCTGACTTTCTCTATTTGATATATTACTATAGACATTTTTCTATGTTATTATGTCTTTCCAATCTATTAGGTTGACCCACAAGAAATTGCTGTTATTTGACTATTTACTTTCGATCAAGCTAGTTCATATGGTTGAACCTCATGTTTAAGGTGGTTTGAAGAACTAGGCATAGTAGTATATTAAACCCAACTATTTGAGAGGCTGATGCAGGAAGATTGCAAGATTAATTGAGACTCTATCTCAATATTTAAAACAAAGAAGTAGTTTCAGATTTTCCTACTCTGTACTCTGGTTTGTTGATAAGGCCCAGAATTGAGATTAAGATAATCTAGATTTCCATTTTTATAAGCAACATAGCAATGAATATCTTCAATGTAGAATGTTTTCCCATATTTTTACTATTGCCCTAGTTTATGTTCCTAGGGTGGAAATGATGAAGTCAGTGGACATGGGCTCTTTCATGTTTTTCCAAATGGTTTCATGTCTCATTGGTTTTTGGATCTGACCTAGTGTTTTTGGAAGAATCCTAGACATTTTGAGAAATACGAGGAAATTTTTAAAATTTTTCTAGCTGGGTGTGGTGGCATATGCCTATAATCTCAGCACTCAGGGGGCTGAGACAGTGGATCAACAAAGTTTTGAGACCAGCCTGGGTTATTTGGTGAGTTCAAAGCCAGTCTGAGCTACATAATGAAACCTTATCTCAACCTCCGACCCCACCCCAAAAATCTTCTTGCCTTCTCAGGGATAATGATCTAGCTTGAGAGATAGTGTATATATATATATGGTTAAAAAGTAGCATTTAAAAAATTGTCTTAAATCTTGATTTGCTAAAGGAATTCAAGGCAGCTGCTAATATTGAAAGGACAGGTTGTAGTGTTGAGGATTTCTGAGCTGCATAGGAGTGAGCAAGTGATGTTAAGAGGCTTAGAGAGGTGACTGGAGGTTTGATATTTTGGGGGGGGAGGGGATTTGAGACAGGAGTCTCAATTGGATACCCCAGGCCAGTCTCAAACTCAATATGTAGCCCCGGCTGGCCTCAAACTTTTGAGTCTTCCTGCCTCAGCCTCCCAAGTGTTGGGATTGCAGGCACTGGCCACCAATCCTGAGTGAGTGTTTCAATGTTGAACAGTCACTTTTCTTGACTCTCCTGCCCTTACGCTGGCCTATGTGACTTACCAAGACATCCGTGCTGTCGGCAACTTTAAGGAGCAGACAGTGATCGCTGTCAAGGCCCCTCCGCAGACAAGACTGGAAGTGCCAGACAGAGCTGAGGTGAGCGGGGAAGCTTCGGATGCAGAGCGGGATTGGAGGGTCCCGTTTGGTTTTGCTAACTCTGTCCCTGGCACTGCGAAGCCCCAAGCTCTCCTGGTCCATTTTGGTGCCCATTACAACACCAGTGGTTTCCAAGCTGGTACGGCAATGACAGAAGCTGGAAAGGGTAACAGAGGCTGAGGCAGAAGGATTTCAGTTCAAACTATGCCCAGAAAACTTAATGACTTAGTGAGACACCATCTTAAAATGGAAAATAAAAAAGGACTGCGGCCATAGTTCAGCATGAAGGCCCTGGGTTCAATCCCCAAGTACCACCCAAAAAAAAAAAAAAAAAAATTGAAAAGACAGTACTGAGGTCAGGGCTGGTCATGTAGTTCAGTGGTAGCATGCTTGTCTAGCATGTTCAAGGCCCTGGATTTGATCCCAAGCACTGCAGAAAATAAAAGATATTAGGGTTTGGCCATGTAGAGCACTGCTGAGGAACCGAGCATGTGCCCATGTGCAGTCATTTTTGGGGAGGGAGGAGGAGCAAAGGGAATTGAACCCGAGGCTTTCACAGTGAGCTAAATCCCTAGCCCCTTTTTATTTTCTATTTTGAGATTGGCCTCACGAAGTCACTAAGTTGCCCAGGGTGAGCTTGAATTTGTGAACCTCCTGTCTCAGCTTCCCAGAATGCTAGGGTTACAGACAAGTGCCACCAGGCCTGACTCTGTGTGCAGTCCCCTGTGGGCCGAGGTGGGAAAGCCAAGTGTCAGGACTCCTGGTTACAGGTAACAGAAAGCCAGGTCTAACCGGCATAGTCTAAGCGGGTAGCGGGAGGGAAGCGTGTGAGGAGTCCGGGGGAAATTTGGAGACTGGAGGCAGGGACCCAAGCTGTGACTTAAAACTCTCTGACTGTCTGTCCCCAGCCCCCTCCTGCCTCTCTTTGAGCTGTCTCTGTTCCCAGCTGGGCTGTTCCCATTGGTGGCAAACAGCTTTGTGATACCAGCTCAGCTACCCCTTGCTCCAGCCCCTGAAGGGAGCTTATTTCCCATAATTCCATCCAGAGCCCTGGTTCCACCTGGGTCCTGTGCCTCACTGCACCAATCCTGTCCCTCTAACTTTCCCAAGTTCAGCCCCTGGAGTTGAGGACCCTCCTGCCCCCCACACTGCATAAACTGTGGGTGGGGGTGTCTATTCCCAAAGGAAAATCAGAGTGTTCTCGCTAGAAGGGGCCAAGGGGGCTGGGCGGCAGAAAAGTAGTGGCCACCACAGGCCAGGCAGGTGGGCCTCAGTGCTGACTCGGGGACCGCCCTGCTCACACGCACCGTGGCAGCCACCTGTGTCCATGCACACAGTGACCAGGGAGTCGGTGTCCAGGTGCTCAGAGCCGTGACATGGCCTCTCTTTCTCCCCAGGAGAACCTGCAGATATATCTGAAGAGCACCCAGGGGCCCATCGAAGTCTACCTGTGCCCAGAAGAGGTGCAGGAGCCCGACAGTCCTGCCAAGGAGCCCCTCCCTTCCACCTCTGCCCTCAGCCCCAGCCTGGACTACGCCCCACCGAACACTGTCACCGACCCTGGGGTCTCAGAGCCCGCAGCCTCCTCAGGTAGGGGCAGGAGGTGGGCAGAGCGACTGGCCTCAGTTTCCTCTTCTGCACTTACATTTATTGGACACTCGCATCTTCCCAGTGGCTGGAGGCACAGTCGTCTCTCCACATGTATGCATTGCACTTTCTGCTTCAGGAAACACGCATGTACCCCTGTTTTAGTAAGGAGTTGATGCTGGGCTGGGGCAGAAGAGGGTCTGAATTTGAATCCCAGCTCTGCCGCTTACCAGCTAGCTGTGTGCGCTTGGATAAATGACATACCCGCTTTTGGCCTCAATTTCTTCATCTGTATATCGGACATAGTAGTTAATAATATGAAACTCTTAGGTTATTGTGGGTTAAGGAATTCCAAAGTAAAGCATTGATGCAGGGCATGGTGGCACATGCCTGTAATCCCATCACTTGGGAGGCTGAGGCAGGAGAATTGCTTCAAGTTCAAGGCCAGCCTGAATTGCAGAGTGAAACTGTCTCAAAAGGCCAAAAAAAAAAAGTAAAGCAGTTGGCCTGGCTGTAACCACTGGCCACTATCATCACTGCTGCCACTACCACCGCTGCTATCATGAGGGCTGCTAGCAGCACAGCCCCGCACACAATAAACCCATCGAATTTATGGTTCTCAAGCAGGCTCAGAACTTTATTGGAAAGTAGTAACTGAGGGTTTTTGAACCATGTGCAGGAGCCCAGTACTTCTATCTCGTACTGTTCCTCGTATCATTTCTTGGACTAGGTTTTATTATTTCCAGTTTAGAGATGAGTAAGCTGAACCACAGTGGTGATGTGACTTACTCTAGGCCTCCCAGCTGGGAGGCTACATGGCTATGTCGTGTGTGTCTGTGTGTGTGTGTGTGTGTGATACTGAGGACTGAGCCCAGGGCTTTCACACAGCTACAACCCCAGCCCATTTAGATTTTTTATTTTGAGACAGGGTCTCGCTAAATTGTCCAGGCTGGCCTCAAATTTGAAACCTCTTGCCTCAGCCTCCCAGAGTGCTGAGATTATAGTTGTATCCACTGTCACCCCCAGGCTATGTTTTGAATTTGGTCTCCACACTCCTAGCTGTCTCCACAGGCACAAAATAAATTGAAGAAGGGGCTGCTGGGTGGTAGAGCTGGTGATACCCGGCAGGAAGTTGTCAGGGAGTGAGGAGGCAGGGGAAATCCTGACAGCCTGCAAGGAGGGCAGGGGTCCAGAGAGGCAGAATGGGAGCTGTGAAGACCCTTCGTGCTGAGTGGCTTTTGCCCTTTGTTGGGCTCTGCCCCAGGTTAGACTGGCAGGAGTCTGCAAGGCCCTGCGGCCAGCCTTCCACTTCGTGTTTTGTTAGCGTGAGATTCCCTTCCCTAGGGCCCTTGTACTTAAATCAAGGCAGAGCTAGAGCTGGTCTGGGGAAAGATGCTTGGGGGTGGGGTCTGCAGGACACAGGTTGAATTTCCTTTGTTTAACTCAAAAGTTGACAAACTTGCCTGCAGGTCAAAGCTGGCCTGCTTTTATTTGGCTCAAGAGCTAAAAATGAATAGTTTTTACCTTGTTTTTTTTACTCCCCTCATGGTGCTAGGGATTGAACCCAGGGCCTTTGCCCTGAGCTACATCCTCAGCTCCTTTTATTCTCTATTTTGAGACAGGGCTCACCAAGCGACCCAGACTGGCCTTGAACTTGTGATCTTCCTGCCTCAATCTCTCAGGGGCCTGGGATGGAAGGCATTCACCACCACTCCCAGCTTAGAGTCCCTTTTCTTTGCTCTCCTTTCAAGTAAAGCTTGCCCCAGAGTTTTCTGGATTTTTTATGTTTTTAGAGTTGAGGAGGGAGCACCTGTGTTACAGAGACCACAAGTGACCCACAAAACCTAAAATGCTATCTGGCCTTTTAGAAAAGTTTGTCGATCTTGAGCTAACTCAATCCTTTGTTTTACACGTGAATAAACTAAAGTCCCCAGGAGGGCAGTTGACTTCTCCAAGCTCTCACAGCAAGTTGATGGTAGCAATGGACCCAGAGCCCAGACTCCCAGCTCTTGTCTAGCGATGTCCCCTGTGTTTGTGACCTCGTCCGGGGCCCAGGGCATCTCCCTGTGCCAGCCATCTGGCCCTCGGGCCCCTCCCCACTGCCTATCTCCTGCCCCAGCCCTGTGCCCCACCCTGTTGTTCCTCCTGCTACTCTGCCTTCTCTTCAACATGTGCACACTCTCCAGAGTTAGAACCGCCTTCACCTTACCTAGTCCTTGGGTAGAGGTGATGGAGCCCACGGAGTATGCAAGGGAGACGCTGCTACCAGATTTTGATGGATTAAGACCTTAGCCAAGCCAGGTGTGGTGCATACCTGTAATCCCAGCACTTGGGAGGCCGAGACAGGAGGGTTACAATGAGTTTGAGGCCAGCTTGGGATACATAGTGAGTTCAAGGGCAGCCTGGAATATATGAGGAGACCCTGCCTCAAAAAAAAAAAAAAAAAAGGTGCTGTGGCTCAGAGAGTAGAGGCTATGGAGCAGTCACTGGTAGAACCAACCCGGAAGCCAGCCAGCTCCCATGCGCCTCCAGCCTCATCGCTTGGTCTCAGCTTTGTGCCTGCTGTGGGAGGAGGAGTAAGCTTTCCTGAAGGAGTTTGCGTACCCGCATGCACACCCACACATCCGTATTCTGCTTTCTGCCCTGAAGCACAGGGGTTCTGAGGCCTGAGCACCAGAGGCCAGACCCAAAGTGGAGGTCACTGCCGTCTTGGGACCTGGGTCCTTGGCCTTGGTTCTGGCATCCCCAGAAGGATTGCTAGCCCTTTGCAGCCTCAGTTTCTCTCATTTGTAATAGAAGAGGTTTGAACAAGGGTTGTTTCTAAGCCCCCTCCAGGCTCTGGCATTCTGCAGAAAACCTCAGTGAAGCTGCAGTGTGGTATTTGATATTGGGGGACTTGGGTTCCAGCCTGTACCTAAATGTTTGGTGACTTGGTGATAGTGAGGAAGTCACCTTAGCTCCTCCGAGTCTTGGTTTCTGTATCTCTAAAATGGGACACTTGCAATGCCCTCCTCAAAGCTGTGTGTGGTGGGTGTGTGCCTGTAGTCTCAGCTGCTTGGGAGGCTGAGGCAGGAGAATCACTTGAACCCAGGAATTCAAAGCCAGCCTGGGCAACAGTGAAACCCTGTCTCAACAAACAAACAAACAAACAAAAAATTCCCTCATGAATGAGGGGTGGGATACAGGAGATGCTGCAGCATAAGTGTGGCTTTTAAATAGCTGGTGTGAATTGAGTGTTACTGTGTAGGGCCTGGTGAAGTTTAGGGGATAGAAAAGCACCATGGAGAGCATGGAGAAGACAGAATTACAAAGGGCAGGTTGGCTCTGGACTCCATGAGGGGCAGGAAAGAGCAAGGTCCAGCCTGTAGTAGAAATTTCCACACACCTTATCTCAGTTACTGCTTCCAGTGACTCTGCCAGGTGGATTCTTGTTTTTCCATGTGAGAAAACAGCCACTGAGTCCAAGAACTGATGGGAGGGCATATGCCAAGAAATGGAACTGCTGAATCATATTGTAATTCCTTTTGTTTTGAAATAGGGTCTTGCTGTGTAGTTCAGGCTAGCTTTGAACTCTTTAGGTAGCCCAAGCTGGCCTCGAACTTGTGGCTCTCCTCCTACCTCAGCCTCCCAAGTGCTGAGATTATAGGCATGCAACACCATGCCCGGCTGTGATTCCATTTTTAATTTTCTTATGTGTATGGTGCTGTGGATCACACCCAGACCTCATGCAAGAAACCACTGAGCTACATGCCCAGCCCTTCTATTTTTGACTTTTTGAGGGATACTGTTATCCAGAGTGGTTGTACCATTTTATATTTCTACCAGTAATGTACAGTGATTCTAATTTCTCTACATCCTTGCCAGCTCTTGTTTTTTTTGAAGGTAGCATCTAATGGGTGTGAGGTGATGTGTCACTGTAGCTTTGATTTGCATTTCCCTAATTAGTGACACTGAGCTTCTGTTTAGGGCTCACTGCCTATTTGCATATCTGTTTTTGGAGAAACATCTATTCCAGTCCTTTGCCCATTTTTGAATCAGGTGTTTTGTTGTTGGGTTTAAGGACTTCGCTATGTAGATTCTGCGTATATGTTATTTGCAAATATTTCATATTTCCTCCCATACTGTGGGCTACCTTTTTTCCCTGTTAATATTGTATTTTTGGTGTGTAGACCTTTCTTTCTTTCTTTCTTTCTTTCTTTCTTTCTTTCTTTCTTTCTTTCTTTCTTTCTACCTTTCTTTTTGGTGTGGTACTGGGGATCGAACCCAGGGCCTTTGCACTGAACTGCATCCTCAGCCCTTGTTTGGAGACAAAATCTCACTAAGGTTGCCCAGGTTTAGCTTGAATTTGTGATCCTCCCGCCACAGCCTCCCAGAATGTTAGGATTACAAGTATTTACCACCATACCCAGTTAAAATTTTATGAAGTCCAATTTGTCAATTTTTTTTTTTTACTGCTATTGCTTGGCCTTTGGTGTCATCAAAGAAATCACTGAAAAATCCAATGTCATGATGTTTTTGTTCTGTTTTCTTCTAAAATTTTTATAGTTTTAGATCTTAATTTTAACCTTTTATTTTGAATTAATTTTTGTTAGATAAGGGTCCAATTTTATTTCTTTGCCTGTGGACATCTGGTTTTCAGCACCATTTGTCAAAAGGACTGTCCCTTAGGGAGGATGTTTTTTGTTGTGTTTGTTTTTTGAGACCGTTTCACTATGTAGTTCAGATTGGCCCTGAACTCACTATGTAGCCCAGGCTGGACTTGAACTCGTGACAGTCCTCCTGCCACAGCCTCTGGTGTGCTGCGATTGCAGGCGTGCACCACCATGCCCGGTCTGGGAGGTTGCTTTGGAGTCGTATGTGTTATTAGAATATGTGTGTGTGTGGGTGGGAATGATGCAGTAGAGTGAGGATAATTAATGTTGCAGGGAAAGAAGCAATGATTTGGGTGCAGAAGCTGAAAGAAGTGGACTTGGAGAGTGGACACTCCGCCCACTGGAGGGGAGAGGGAGAGTGGGAGAACGAGGGAGGTTCCTGGGGTTGGTGCTGAGGAAGGAAGCGTAGGCTGGGAGGATGGCGGGGATGCACAGTCAATCAGAAAACAAACAGAAATGCTGTCCTATGTGAGGTCCAGGAATGACCTTTCTATATTTGTCTCCAGCGCCAGCACCAACTCCCCAGCAGGACCCACCGCCACCGCCGCCACCACTGCCACCGCCACCATCCCTCGTCCCTTTGGAGGCCACTGACAGTATGCTGGAGCTGACACATCCGCTTCTACAGCAGACGGAGGACCAGTTCCTGTCTCCGACCCTGGCATGCAGCTCCCCTCTGATCAGTTTCTCCCCACCCCTGGACCAGGATGACTACCTATGGGGCCTGGACGGTGGTGAGGGCGTCAGTGACCTCTTTGACTCCTATGACCTCGGGGACCTGTTGATTAATTGAGCAGCCTTGCCTGCCCTCTGCAGCGCCATACCTGTCTCTACCTCCTCACAGACAGACTGACAGGCCCTCTGCCCGCATGGGGATGTTGGACACAGGGTACAAGCCTCAGGGCGTGACGGTCACCTCTCCTTCCCAACCTCCCTGCCCACAGGTGTCTGGGAGATGTGGAGGATGTGGGTGAGGAGGGTATCAGGGACTGGGTCCTGTCCTTCCTCTTCTGACCTCTAACCTCTCACATGAAGGACCACAGGTGCAGGTGACCAGGTTCAGGGAAAGGCCCTGCCACCTCCTTTTGAGAGATAATTAGGACCCTTGATTTCTCAAGAAGCACTTAATGCCTTTGTATTTATTTCAGGTTGAGTTTTGTTTGTTTGTCCTCCCTGAGTTTTAGCAGGGAGAGTGTTGTAGATTCTAGCAAGACTTCTCAGTCAGGCCTAGGCCAACCCCCCGGTTTTCCCTCAGTGGTGGGGACTGGGTCTCTGAGGAGTTGTCCAGTTTGCTGGAATGCTAATTGCACTTAGGCCTTGTAATTCTAGTATGTGCCAAGCCCTTAGATCTCTGCCTGCCCTCAGCCTGACATACCCAGCTGAATTGTGAGCCCAGAGAAGGTTCTAGAAGCCATCCTGAGGCAGGCAGCATTGAGGCTTCTAAAGAAACAGGAGCAGACAGTTAAGGAGTCCCTCTTCCTACAGAAGTCCTTCCCTTTCCCTCTCTGTAGAATGTAAACACTCCAGGGAGTCAGCAGAGAAGAGCCCCTGAGGAAATGTGAAGGCAACTGTCATGGCTGCCACAGGCTCCTTTCCTCAGAGTCTTCCTCCCAGACCAAGGCAAGGCAGAGGCAGTTCCATCTAGACTGAGGAGTGAAGTGAAAACAGGAAGCCTCACGTAGGAGCCCCAGGAACTGCTAGTATCTTCTCCCAGTTCCCTGGGAGGGTTTTTTATTTGCCAGAGTTGTAGAAGGGGATCTTCTTTTTTCTTTTCATTTTTCTTTTTGAAACTGGGAGTGGAACCCAGGACCTTCACACTGAGCTATATCACAACCCGTTTTCAATTTTGAGATGGGGTCTTAGTAAATTGCCCAGGCTGGGTTGGAGCTTGCAGTTCTCCTGCTTCAGCCTCCCAGAGTCCTGGTGTCACAGGTATGCATCGCCATGCCTATCTGATTCTTTAAGATCCTCCTTTTCCCTACCAGCTCTCACAAGACCTCCAAGGACAGAGGTGACCAGGGCTTGGTGGCATGTTTAACTCATTTTGTCACTGGAGTGCTGAAGGGGTGATAGGGAAAGGCCTTCACTGTGGACCAGGCCTCCATGGCTGATGAAGAGATGGGCTGGTTGCCTCCCCCTCAGGCCTGGGGACCAGTGAAGAACTTTTGACTCCACCTCATTCCTCCAGAGGCTTGGCCATCCCACACGTCCCTGTAACCCCGCTGGGAACAGGGAGTTAGCGCTCCTCCCCACCCCTTCAGGGGTGGCTGACTCAAGGCTGTGCCTTCCGGAGAGGGGCACCCAAGGGTGAGGGTCTGAGGGGCCTTCTGCCCACCCTCAGGGAGCTGGGGTTCCTCAGGAACTCGGCTGGGCAGCACTTTTTTTCCCTTTAACTTTGTAGCATTAAGTTGATTTAAAATATGAAGTTGGCTTCTTGGGGCTGCTCCTGAGCTGGCTGGCTGGCTGTGAAGTCGGGAAGGTGGGCTTCCCTGGGGTTGGGGCTGATGTGAGCTGATGTCCGGGTTGGGGGAGGGTCAGCCTTGCCTTGCTTTTGGCTCACCAACCTGGGGCCTCACGCAGCACCTCCCAGGAAGGTGAGCAGCTCACAGACACCTTCACTTTTGTTTTGTGTGCTTGACTCCACCTGAAAACACCCCCAGGTCTCATGGGAAGCCCGCCTGGAAGTCCATCAGGACCAAGGCACCACTTTGGCCCCTGGGGTAGGGGCAGGGGAGCTGCACGCGGTGTCGCGGTGTCGCGGTGTCGTTTGGAGATCTCCACAGGGCTGCCCTTTTGCCTTGTACCACTTCTGAGGTTGAAGACACTTGACCTCCATGCCTTGGGCTCTGGCTAGAGCTTTCTCCTGGAATTAAATTGGAGAGGAGAGAAGGGGCCCTCAGGGCCCACCTGGAATGAGTTAACTCTCAGTCTGCCTGGAATTCAAGCTCATTCCCCAGCAGCCCAGCTGGAGGGCTGGACAGAGAGCCTTCTTGAGCAGCTTCCTCTGTCCATCCTGGCCTGTCTCCTTTGTACCCTTTCTGGCTAGGGACTGGACCTCCCAGACTCGGCCCCAGGCTCGATGTTGGGAAGAACCTTGTGCCTCTTTCTTGCCAGTTAACACTTGAAACCTGCCACCCACCTTTTTTATTTTTATTTTTATTTTTTACAGTACTGGGGTGAATCCAGGGTCTTCACACTGAGCTGGAACCCCAGGCGTTTTTATGTTTTTATTTTTTTTAATTTTGAGATAGGGTCTCCCTAAGTTGCCTAATCAGGACTTGAACTTGGGATACTCCTGCCTCAGTTTTCCAGGGTGCTGGGTTTATAGACCTTGCTTGCACTCACTGTGGCAGGCTAAAACCTCCCCATGTCGGTGGAGTGCTTTAAGAACACCATGCTGCATGGTCCTTTAGGGGCCACACAAATTTTAAACCTACAGCAGGAGAAAAGCCTATTTCTTTCTGGGGTAGATATGTCTGCCAGGAAATTCCTCAGCCCCACAGCAGCCCCCAAGTCACTCACATCTCCAGGGACATCAAAGACTGGGGACTCCAGGGAACTGGGTAACACTGAATTGTTAGTGGAGTTGGACATTCAGAGATTTCTTAGCACTGTGAAAGGTGTCAGGGCGCGTTCTTTCTCTGCCTAATGCAGCCAGCTAGTGTGGCTGCAGGGAAGAGGGAAGCTTGCTTCAGGGTGGTTTGACTTTGTTTCCCCTCCTGCGCATTCTCGGCCTCTGCCCTGCGGTGTTTGGCACTGCCGTGAGTTTGGGTACTCCAGTGTCTGTGTGTCGTGCGGCTTAGTGAATTTGAAGTGAAAGTCTCTGGGCTGTTTGCAAACCGCTTTCTGGTTCTTGTTGCACCCTGAGGTGCCCCCTCACCTGGGACCCTGTGGCCCCTCAGTGGCCCCTCAGTGACCATGAAGGCCACAAACCTGACCACCCAGCCAAGCCTGGGTGAGAAGGAAAGAGCCTTGCAGGTGTCCTTTGTCTCGAAGGCGAGTGAGGGCCATGGGAACCTGGCTCCTGTGCTGGGACTCTGGGGTCACTGCCTCTGGGCCCTGCCGAGCCACAGCTGAGGCATCTTGTGTGTGATCATGGCATTAAACGATGGCAGCTCTGCACTTCTTGTCTGTGTTGTATTTTCTGAATGAGCCTAATTACCAGCTGAGTCTGCTCCCCCAGAGCAGACATGGGCGGCCATTGGCCAGGAGCACATTTTCCAGCTGGTTTTCCCCCAAACAGCCTTCCTATCCCTCCGCGACTTATCACTGTGACTGACACCCTGCTATGAGGACATAGCAGCATCTGGACCTGAAATGTGACCCACCGTGTCTCTGTCATTTCACACTCACCTCCATCTCATCCTCTGCACCAGGGATTCTCAAAGTGGAGGCCCCGGACCAGCAGTGTTGGTGTCACCTTGGTGTTTACGAGCCATGCTGCACCCAGACCTGTGCAGTGAGGGGTTAGGGCTGGGACACAGAAGTCTGGGTCCTAATGAACCTTCCAGATGACTGACCTGCTGTAGTTTGAAAGCTTGTACCTCTCACTACCCCAGAGGCCTCATCCTCCCTCCTTCCCTCCCTCCATTTTTTTGCAGGTACTGGGAATTGAACCCAGAGCACTGAGCTACATCTCAGCCCCTGTTGTTTTTTTCGTTTTTGAGTCAAGGACTTGCCAAGTTGCCCCCCAGACCAGAGCCCAGAGTCCTTTCTAAAATGTAGGTTTCAACCTAAGTATGCACCCCTGTATCCTGACACTCTGGGAGGCTGAGGCAGGAGGATTGAAAGTTTGAGTCCATCCTGGGCAACTTAGCGAAATCCTGTCTATGAGTGAAAGAATAACTTGGAAGAGCCACGTGTGGTGGTGCACGCCTTTAATCCCAGCACTCAGGAGGCTGAGGTAGGAGCGTTGTGAGTTCGAGGCCAGCTTGGTAGGCTACAACGCTGAGCTACACAGTGCGACGCTGCCTCAAAAAACCAGGGCTGGAGGGCTGGGAGTTTGGCTCAGCGGCTTATGTGCCTGCCTGACAGGTACGAGGTTGTGAGTTCA
>RJWM01028579.1:0-25443 GCA_004363535.1 Dasyprocta punctata
AACTTCACACCTGTCAGACAGGCGCTTAAGTCACTGAGCCAAACTCCCGGCCCTGGTTTTTTGAGGCAGGGTCGCACTGTGTAGCTCAGGCTGGCCTTGTGCTCGCGTTGTAGCCCAAGCCTGCCTCCAACTCACAATGCTCCTCCTACCGCAGCCTGTGGAGTGCTGGGATTAAAGGTGTGCGCCACCATGCCCGGCTAGATGTACCCTTCTGAGGAGCGGTAATTAGAGATGTTACCCAACTGTCCCTCTCCACCCCTTTTCTCTCTTCCCCTTTTTCTTTCCTCCCCCTCCCTACCTTTGCCTGCCTCCCTCCCTCCCTTCCTTCCACTTTTTTCCCTTTCTTCTCTCCCCCTCTTTTTTTCTTTCTCCCCTTCCCTCCCCTCTTCTTCCCTCCTCCCGCCCCGCTTTTTGAGAGAGGCTTTCCCTGTATATTCCAGTCTGGCCTGACTTTGTTATGTATCCCAGCCTGGTTTACAGTCAGAATTACCTCCTGCCTCAGCTTCCAAGTGCTGGGATTACAGGTGTACACCCCCACACTCAGCTGTTTTTTTCCCAATGCTCCAGTTGTCTTAAATATTAAAGGAGTGTAAGAATACCGTTGACACACACATTTTCCCATTCCTAACAGATCAGACTCATAACTGATTTTTTAGGAAGCACAGTAGTTGAGTTTTTCCTGCTACAAACTACAGAGCAGTAATTCAGACGACTCTGTACTAGGCTTCATAAGGGAATTAATGTGTTCATCATAGACTAGTTTCAGAAAAAGATGATCAAATTGAGAGATGGTAGATTTCTTATGCATCATGTTAGCATGCTGTATCTTTTATACTTCTGTGGTGTTTATAGTCTCTTCAGACACAACTTAACACTTTTTGTCCTGTTCTAGGGTCAAACCCAGCCTTGAGTATGGTAGCAAGTACTCCACCAGTGAATTGCATCCCCAAGGTTAAGTAATTCTAAAGAAAAAACTTTTTGGCTGTATTCAGACTTTAAGCCAGGGGCACTCTAACACTGAGCTAACTTACCAGCCCTTTTTATTTTTAGACAGGGTCTTTCTAAGTTGCCCAGGCTGGGCTTGGATTTGCAGTCCTCTTTCCTCACCCTCCTTCATGGTGTGATTATAGGTGTGTGCCACCAAGCTGAGGTAGAGAAAAGAGTTTTATGGCCTTATGACCTGATGAAATATTGAAAGAGGAATGAAAATTTTAATACAACATCATGAAAGACTTGGGTACTTTTATTCATTGTTTATTCTTATTATTTATTTATTTATTTATTTATTTCAGTGCTGGGGATCAAACTCACAGCCTCATGCCTGCCAGGCAGGTGCTTATGCCACTGAGGTAAATCCCCGGCTTTTTCTTATTTATTAAATTTTTGATACCAGGGATCGAACTAATGACCTCACACTTCACAGGCAGGCACTTAGGCCACTGAGCTAAATCCCCAGCCCTTGTAATGTGTGTTTTTTTTTTTTTTTTTTTGTGGCACCAGGGATCCAACTCACAATCTTGCGCCTGCCAGGCAGGCGCTGAAGCCACTGAGCCAAACTGCCGGCCCTCCCAGCCCTTGTTTATTGTTTTTAAAACAGATAAGCCAATAGACCTTTTTTTTTTTTTTTTTTTTTTTTTTTGGTACCACAGCCTCACACTTGCCAGGCAGTCGCTTATACCACTGAGCTAAATCCCTGGCCACCAATAAATGATTTTAAATTTAAGGAAGGCAAACTTGTACTGTCCTAACTGAAAAATATTTATATTATTTCTAAATGAAATTTTTAATATTTAATGCCCAATACTAGGAAGAGCTCATCAAAAACAACTTCTGTTCCTCAAAATAATCTATTTTGCACCAACCTTGAAAAAACAATTTTGCCAGGCATGGTGACACAGACCTGCACTCAGAGGTAGAGTAAGGAGGATCACCATGAATTCAAGGCCAGACTGGGCTGTATAGCAAGACACTGTCTCAGAAAACAGCAAAAAAGGCAATTTTAAGTCTGGCATGATAATGTATACCTCTAATGCCAATGCTTAGGAGGCTGAAGCAGGAAGATCACAACTTTGCACCCAGATAATTTAGTGAGATCCTTCCTCAAAATAAAATTTTAGTGTGGAAGGGTGTGAGTCAGTTTGAAGGCCATGGTTTAAATCCTTAGTACCACCCCTGCCCCCCCAAAAAAAAGAAAAATCAATTTTAGTGACTTCCAGTCATTTTATCTGTTCAAACAGGTTGTTTTTAAACTTTTGTTTAAACAAACTTTTAAAAGAAATTTTTTTTCCTGTGTCTTTTAAGCTGGCTTATTGCAGCCTCCTGTTCGTATAGTTTCACAGCCACAGCCAGCACGAAGGTTAGATCCACCATCTAGATTTTCAGGAAGGAATGACAGAGGGGATCAAGTGCCTAACAGGAAAGATGACCGAAGGTATGTTTTAAACTATACTGCAGATGGTGGTGATTGCCCGAGAAATGGGAATATGCTTAATATCACTGATCTGTACACTTAAAATGGTTAAAAGGAACTCGATGTGATGGTGCATTCCTGCAGTCCCAGCATTTGAGAGATAGGGGTTCACTGCTAGTTCTAGGCCAGCATAAACTATATAGCGAGACTCTTGGGGCAGGGTGGGGGAGTACCAGAAATCAAACTCAGGACATTGTGCTTGCTGAGCAGGCACTGTGCTGTTAAGCTATATCCCCAGCCCTGCAAGACTCTATTTTAAGAGAAAAGTTAAAAGGTAAATTTTATGTTTATATATATGTCACCTTTTTTTGCTGGCAGCCCTAGGGTTTGCACCCAGACCCTTTGTACTGAGCTGTATCCCCAGCTCTTTTAATTTTCTTGGCTTTGTTACAGAGTTTTAGTAAGTCATTAAATTTCCCAGGTTGAACTCAACATGTGATCCTCCTGTCTCAGCCTCCTAAAATGCTGGCATTACAGGTGTGCACCACCACCCCTGGTTTTTACCACAGTTTTTAAGAAGTTAAACAGTTATGCTATGGAATTTTGCTCAAATTACCTATTACATTTGTTTTTTTAAAGAACTCTACTTTAATGCCAAAAATATAGTAATGTTAGAAAAATTTGCTTTAAGTCGTGAAAGAGAAAGAGAAAGACGTAGATCCAGAGAAAGATCACCTCAGAGGAAGCGATCCCGGGAGAGATCACCCCGAAGAGAGAGAGAAAGATCACCTCGGAGAGTTCGACGTGTTGTTCCACGTTATACCGTGCAGTTTTCCAAGTTTTCTTTAGATTGGTATGTTGTTCTTTGTATTTCCTCCCATTGTTTGATTGGATTATTAACTTCGTAATTCTGTATAGTTTGGTGTAGAGTCTGTTATCGTCGTGAATGTTTTTCTCGTAGAATTTATTTACTGATATTTATTGCTCCTTAAGGCCATAAATGCAATTTGAAGTCACAATTTAGTTTTCTTCAGGGCGCATTATTTGCATGCACTGATTTAGGGTATCAGTCATTGAAAAGGGAAGACCTAGAGGAAATTCCTTTGTGGTGAAAGTTTTTCCTTAAAGTAGATACCATCAAAATGCAGATTTATTGGTAACTTAAGTTCATGAATGGGATGGAGCAGTAAGACAATTTGAACCAGTTGTTTCAATTTGAGCTGTGTCAATACAGTGTAATGTCCAAAAATAGACTTGTAGCCGGGCGTGGTGGCGCACGCCTTTAATCCCAGCACTCGGGAGGCTGAGGTAGGCGGAGCGTTGTGAGTTCGAGGCCGGCTTGGGCTACAACGTGAGTGCAAGGCCAGCCTGAGCTACATAGTGCGACCCTGCCTCAAAAAACCAGGGCCGGGAGTTTGACTCAGTGCCTTAAGTGCCTGCCCTGGCAAGCGCGAGGTTGTGAGTTCAATCCCCGGTGCCGCAAAAAAAAACCAAAAAAACAAAAAAACAAAAAAAAAACAAAAATAGACTTGTGAAGGTTCTCAGACTTGTGTAATATGCACACATGTGTCCATGTATGTTACTGAGCTTTTGGAATGGATGGGTATGGAAGGGTCAAGTTACCAATAACTTCTGAGCTTCAATGCTGAAGTCTTATAGGAACTTTCAGGATTAATGTGAGGCACACTCATATTGTAAAGCACTTAACCCAGTGTGTGACAGAGATACTTCATAGTGAATGGTGGTAGTGGGTTGTGGTAGCAACCACTGTTTATAGTTTAACAATGGAACAACCAAGTTGACAGTAAAATAAGAAAATCTTTAAAAGCGATCTCAAAGGTGTTTAGCGTGGGCCACAAGTAACTGCATTGTAGTGACTTGTGAGGGTATTGCTATATGTCAACAGAATACAATGATAATATTCAGTCTAGGTCTAACATACAAATGTATTTAAAATATTTAATGCTGAGGAAAATCTTATCTGCTGACTTACATAATTTTGTTTGCTTAATTATAATTACACCTACTGATTTTCATTTATTCTTGATTGTGGTCAAATCAGCAAGTACTCTTTAATTTACAGTTTTTGTTACCTTTTGTTTACTTTTACACTTAAAAATATCTAGTCTACAAAGGGACAGCAATTTAGCCCAGCGGCATAAGCGCCTGCCTGGCAAGCATGAAGTCTTGAGTTTGATTCCTGTTACCACCCCCGCCAATCTAGTCTACATATTCTAGAGAAATCGTTAGAATTAAAATCACTTTCCTAACTCCAAAGATAATAAATAGAGAAGCTTTGATTGTTGTTTTCACTGCTGAACCTTAACAGCTGAGCTACATTCCCAGCCGTTAAATTTTTTATTTTGAGATAGGATCTTGCTAAGTTCCAAGCTGGCATCAAACTTTGAGTTCTCTTACCTTAGCATCCCAGAACACTGGGGTTATAGGTGTGGGTGACGACGCCAAACTGAGAAACTCTGGTTTTTGAGTCATTTGTTCTCAATATATAAATGGTATTCTGAGAGGAGTTAATGTATACAATTTTTTTTTTTTTTTTTTTTTTTTTGGTAGCACCAGGTATCGAACTCATAACCTCACAGCTGCCAGACAGGTGCTTAAACCACTGAGCCAAACTCCTGGCTCTACTTTTTTGAGGCAGGGTCGCATTCTGTAGTTCAGGCCAGCCTTGTGCTTGTGTTGTAGCCCAAGCTGGCCTCGAACTCACAGTGCTCTTCCTACCTCAGCCTCCCGAGTGTTGGGATTAAAGGCGTGCACTACCACATCCAGCTCCTGATGTATACAATTTGAAATGAAATAGCTCCTTCCAAATTAGACCCTTACAGTTTCACTTAAATCACTGTGAAGTAAATTCCCAAAACAGCAAGTAGACTTATTGCAAATAAAAATCATTTTAAAGTTTCCATACCTTTTCTCATCTGGAGTTAAAGAAATCGAAATTTCCTTATATTAGCTGGGAGCAGTGGCTTCTGTGGCCCTAGCTCTTTGGGAGGCTGAGGTTGAGGGGATTGTGATTTTGAGGCCAATAAAGCAGCACTTCCATCTAAAAAGCGAAACAAATCATGAGAGCTGATATGTCCAAGTAATACTTTATTTATACTTACTTCTTTTAGTACTTTTTTTATTTTTTTAAATTTATTTATTTTTTGTGGCTCCAGGGATTGAACTCACAGCCTTGCGCCTGCCAGACAGGCACTTAAACCACTGAGCCAAACTCCCAGCCCTAGTTTTTTGAGGCAGGGTCGCACTGTGTAGCTCAGGCCGGCCTTGCGCTCACATTGTAGCCTAAGCCAGGCTTGAACTCACAATGCTCCGCCCACCTCAGCCTCCCGAGTGCTGGGATTAAAGGTGTGAGTCACCACGCCTGGCTACTTCTTTTATTATAGATTTTATTTCTATGGAAAAACAGTATTGGGAAACTATCACACACACTTTTCTTCCTTAAAAAATGAAAAGTATGTTTTTCATGTTTTTATCATTTTGATAGCAGAATCTTATCTGAGATAAAGTATGGTTATACCAGAAACCACAGTTAAATTGTATCTGTATTTCTTTTGCTTTTTGTTGTTGGTGTTTGAACCCAGGGCCTTGTGTATCTTAAGCAAATGCTTTACTACTGAGTGACTATATCCCTCACATTTTTTATTTGTCAAAGACATCTCTACATATAGGTTATTTCATTTTTGTATTATCTAAGGTTTTTTGTTTTTGGTTTGTTACCAGGTCAGTTTTGCAGGTGGACTGGTCTTAAACTCATCGGCTCAAGTAAACCCTGGCTTCAGAATCTGGGACATGGGTTTGCACCACGGGCCCTGGCTTTAGGTGTTATTGTGAAAGACAATGTAGTTATCTTTTTTTCTTTCTTTCTTTTTTTTTTTAAACAAGTTGGCAAGTTTTATTAATGAAAAAATCATGTGACTTTTTTTTTTTTTTTTTACGGCACCAGGGATTGAACTCACAGCCTTGCACCTGCCAGACAAGCACTTAAGCCACTGAGCCAAACTCCCAGCCCTAGTTTTTTGAGGCAGAGTCGCACTGTGTCACTCAGGCCGGCCTTGCGCTCGCGTTGTAGCCCAAGCCGGCCTCGAACTCACAACGCTCCTCCTACCTCAGCCTCCTGAGTGCTGGGATTAAAGGTGGCTTATTTTTCACTGGTCTGTTCTGGCATGCTTCTGATGATACTAGAATCACCTGGATCAATGATTGCCAGTGTGCATACTCTGTAGTATTTTCCACATGTTGTGCCCAGTTCAATATTATTGCCGCTATAGTGGTGGACACCAGTTTTGGCCAACATAGCGTAGTATTCTATTTCAGATTTCCTTGAAGCTAGGCAGTTGTTAGCAAAGATGACCAATTTCACTTTGCCCTGTCTGATCATCTTCAGTGTTTGCTTGTACCCCAGCATGTGCTTTCCACTTTATTTTTTTTTTTTTTTTTTTTTTTTGTGGCACCAGGGATTGAACTCACAACCTCGCACCTGCCAGACAGGTGCTTAAGCCACTGAGCCAAACTCCTGGCCCTAGTTTTTTGAGGCAGGGTCGCACTGTGTAGCTCAGACCGGCCTTGCACTCACATTGCAGCCCAAGCCGGCTTCGAACTCGCAACGCTCCTCTTACCTCAGCCTCCTGAGTGCTGGGATTAAAGGCGTGCACCACCACGCCTGACTTTTCCACTTTTCATAATAAGTTGGAGCCTAGAGTTGGACTCCAGAGATTTTTTTCTTCTTCTTTGCGGCCACCATCTTCTTGCCTTAGGTTCGGACGGCCCTGAACCAATTACAGCTGTCAAGATGGCCGGTGAGTGGGAAATGAAGTAGTTATCTTTTCATTTTACAAATTGTTGGCATTTTTTACCTTAATTCATTATGCTTTTGATAAGCATTCCTTGGCTTTTTTTTTTTTTTTTTTTTGGTTAATTTGAGACAGTCTCACTATGTAGTTGTGGATACCTTGGAACTCACTACATAGCCAAGGCTCAAAATTGAAGCAGTCCTCCTGCCTCAACCTCATGGTGCTGGGATTTTATTCATGTGTCACCGTGCCCAGCATTTCTTGACTTTCTACGAAGTTGGTTTACCTTTGGATTTTATGTCCTGCTTGTTGGGGAAAAGGAAATGATCCTTTATACTACTACTCCCAAGCCAGGCATGGTGGCAGTCACCTAATAATCCCAGTACTGTAAGTGACTGAGGGAGACAGAGAGTAAGTTTGACCCCGCTTAGGCAGCTTAGCTATTTAGGAGACTCCTATCTTAAAAATATTTAAGAGGGGTTGGAAATGAAGTTCAGTGCAAAGGCCCTGGGTTAAATCCCTGTTAATGGACTAAATAAATAATAAAATATCAGTGCCAGATTTAAAAGGCAACAGTCCTATTTTTTTATTTACATAGTAATTGGATATAGGTCTTATGACATCATCTAGGAGGTATAGAGATGTAGATAAACAAAAGACATTTAGATTTTGCTTTCACATGAATGAAGGTTTTTGTTTGGCTTTTGGTGTTTTTCTATTTTTGTTTTAGCAGAATCTATTTACAGGGGAAAAAAAGCTATATTTATTGGGGAAGGAAAGCTTCTGTCTTTTTGAGACAGAGATTCTCTGTGCAATTCAGGCTGGCCTTGAGCTTTCTTTGTAGCCCAGACTAGCCTTGAGTTCACAGTGATTCTCCTGCCTCAGGCTCCCAAAGAAAGCTTCTAAGAGAGATGGAAGAGGTCC
Source organism: Dasyprocta punctata (assembly GCA_004363535.1). NCBI lineage: Eukaryota > Metazoa > Chordata > Mammalia > Rodentia > Dasyproctidae > Dasyprocta > Dasyprocta punctata. The sequence continues at coordinate 8,146 of RJWM01028579.1, forward strand.
CAAGTGGGTTGCCCTCGAATGAAGTTTTGCATTTAATTTTCAATTTAAATATGCTTGATGTAGGTGTTTATTGCAGAATACCTTTTTTTTTGTGTGTTCTACCATATAAACCTGCCTGAAGAGCACACATGTAATTTATTTGGTCCTGTTCATCCCTTCTTTGCATACATTTTATATGAACTATAGTTTTCCCAGTTAGTAGTTCAACTGTGACACAACTGCTTTTGTTCAGATTTTTTCTGGAGCTGGATTTTGAGTTACTTCATTTCAGAGGGTGTTCTCTAATGAATTGTAAGCTATACCTAAAAGAGCAGTAAATGTAACACTTATTAAAAGTTTTGAGGGACTGGGGATATAGCTCAGCGGCACAGTGCCTGCCTGGCAAGCTCGAGGTCATGAGTTCAATTCCCTTACCCCCTATGTCCCAAATCAGATTAAAAGCTGTGAGTATACAAATATGAAAGTAAAGCCAGGTGTGGAGGGACACGCCTTTAATCCCAGCACTTGGGAGGCTAAGGCAGGAGGATCTTGTGTTTTGAGACCAGCCTGGGCTACAAAGTGGGTTCAAGGCCAGCCTGAACTGCATAGTGAGACCCTGTCTCAAAAAATAGGGGCGGGAATTTAGCTCATTGGCTTAAATGCCTGCCTAACAGGTGTGAGGTTGTGAGTTTGATCCCCAGTACCAAAATAAAAATAAAAAAAGAAAAGATCTTCATGTCTCCATGAAAATGTGTAGCTTATTATAAATTAACTCTGTCCTGTCTAGCTTTCATTTTAAGTGTGTCAGGTTCTGTATGTAGTTCAGAGTTAAGTGAATGCTTGCGTAACTTTTGATGTTAAGGCCGTTTATTCACTACTCATGTCTGTTTTTCAGCCGTAGTTGTGACATGATGGAACTAAGGCGCCGTTATCAGAATTTATACATACCTAGTGACTTTTTTGATGCTCAGTTTACATGGGTGGATGCTTTCCCTTTGTCAAGACCATTTCAGCTGGGAAATTACTGCAATTTCTATGTAATGCACAGAGAAGTAGAGTCCTTAGAAAAAAACATGGCTGTTCTTGATCCTCCAGATGCTGACCACTTATATAGTGCAAAGGTTTGTATTCCACTGTGATATACAGCTTGCATTTCTTAGAGTTGTTTAAGTAGAATAAGTAGATTTACTCTTTAGAAAGTGGTTGTTAGATGACAGACCTGAATACATCTTTTTTTCTTCTTGTCTTTTTCTGTTTGGGCTATTTAACTTCTCTATCTTACCTTATAAACTATCAAGTAATGGCTATTGTTAAATGTTTTAAATTTTATAAAAACTTGAAATTGATATTATTGAATGGTATATGACCTCCTGTAACCTCAGTTAAAACTATGTTGGGAGGGGAATGCACTGAGTGTTAGTCTTCAGGATAACATTCATTGTATGGCTTATAGTTAGTAGTTTTCAAACATTGATTTAAAAAATCATCCTTTGTAAAGTTAAAAGTTTATAGGGTATCTAATCACATTTTTTTCTATAGCACTTTACATTCCATTTTTATTTAAAAAAATCTAATATATAAGGTTGATTAGTAGTGCTTCTCATTTTCTTTACATTACTTTAGACTTTTGACAGGATTGAATTATTTGACTATAATAGGTAATGCTGATGGCTAGCCCTAGCATGGAAGATTTGTATCATAAATCATGTGCTCTTGCTGAAGACCCACAAGAACTTCGGGATGGATTTCAACATCCTGCTAGACTTGTTAAGGTAAAATGAAATGTTTATTTTAACTTGAGGTTTATATTGATTTAGTTCTTGCTGTGTGTACACAAAATTTTAAAATAGTAATTTTTAATCTTGTCAATTAGTTTAATAATGTTACTGTTATTTATGTACTCAGAATTTCAATAATGCAAATGTTTTTCTCATTGCAGATTATCACTATATCTTATTTGTATATAACTAAATCAACTGTCAGTTTGATGCATTATATTTGTAGCATGGTAAAAACATTAGTGATGATGGGATTTAGAGTGGCTGGATGTTGTTAAAATTTGAATTATAGTTTATGTGTTTAAAAGAACTCTATTTTGAAGAAATACTTTAGTGGGATGAGTTATGATGTGTAAATCCTATTCCATTGCTGAAATGCAGTGTGGAACACGATGAACTGAACTCTTCCTTGACTGACAGATTCGAGAGGTAGTAAAAATGGTACTGGAAAGGTTTGTACCTTTCCCTTTCAAGTGTTCATTTGTAATTTAACCTGTTACATGATATATGGAAATGATTCTTTGTTTTGAATTAGTTTTTAGTGGGCATGAAAGGCAAGGATGAAGCCATGGCCATTGGAGGCCACTGGTCTCCTTCGCTGGATGGACCAGACCCAGAAAAGGACCCCTCTGTGTTGATTAAGACTGCTATTCGTTGTTGTAAGGCTCTGACAGGCATTGATCTAAGTGTTTGCACACAATGGTAAGCACCAATTTGTTTCTTGTTTAGAAATGTTTTTCTAGTAGATTATGTAGCTATTCTTGTCAATCAGTGTCTTCCCCTTACTTTAACAACCCTGGTTGTGCAGGTAATCTCAAAGGAAAATCCCCATTTGTAGTGAAAGTTTATTTGGTGCCCAAATTGTTTTGGGGGAAAAAAAAAGGATAAAGAACTAATCAAAATAAATTGAAAACTTAAATGTTCTGTTATGCTGTTCTTTGGAACTTGGATGTATGTTGAAAATACTTTTCATTTCATGTATAGCTGGAGAAGATCGTCAAGAGAGAACTTCATTTCATTATATATGTTTTGTTATAAAATGATATAGTTGCTGATTATTTTTGTTCAGCCATATTTTCTCTTGAGGCTTATTTGTCCCGTGTATTTTAGTATACAGTATTTCTTGTGACTTTAATGGAAAATATTCTTTTTTAGCACATGAAATCTGAACAGCTATCCAGCTTCTCCAGGTATTCTCTAAAACATGGGTAGCTCTGTAATCAAACTTGAAGATGCCTTGTGGGAACATACTCCTTTAACCAATAAAATATTCTACAAATGTACCAAAAGAGGAACTATGGCTTCTATAATTTTTTTTTCTTTAGACCAACCTCAAGTTCTTGCAGCAAAATTTCTTTACTTGATGTGCTACAAGTGAACTAGGGTCTTTTAAATGTATTTTAGAATTTTTTTTCCAACATGCTTCTTCCCTTGCAACAGGTACCGTTTTGCAGAGATTCGCTACCATCGCCCTGAGGAGACCCACAAGGGGCGTACAGTTCCAGCTCATGTGGAGACAGTGGTTTTATTTTTCCCGGATGTTTGGCATTGCCTTCCCACCCGCTCAGAGTGGGAAACCCTCTCCCGAGGATACAAGCAGCAGCTGGTGGAGAAGCTTCAGGGTGAACGCAAGGAGGCTGATGGAGAACAGGCACTGAACGCTAATCCCTTTTCTATTCCCGCTTCTCACAGGCACAGGAACACAGGCACAATGCACACCACACACTACACAGCACACACACGGAGGAGCATAGCTGCTCACAGCGACTGGTAACCAGCTTTCAGCAGAGTAGTTGTATGTTCTTCTCTCTTAAAAAGCCTGTCTATTATGCTGACTTTAAAGAGTGCTGAGACCTCAAAGGAAAATAAGGTGTGCTTAAATTGCACAGAACTTTGTTTTTACCATAGGTCTAGTTGCTGGAATCTGGGACCAGTTGTTGAACAAGATTCAGTATTAAGCCATTGAAACATTTTGCCATTTTCTCAAATTTAAAAAATTTTCTCTTTCACGGTCATCAGTTCTAGTCATGGATATTTGAAATTGGACAACCACAAGTCTGAGAGATTGGAAATTTCAGGCTATGTGGCAACGTCTTTGGTACATTTCAAAGGTCTGACTAAATCAGTATTGGGGTGGCTTGAAAATTGGGGCAAAATCACACACTGTGTGGTTAGTGGAGACCGGCAGTGTTTGTGCATCCCTGATATCCTTTGTGTTGTAATTTATGACCCTTTTGTGTTTCACAGATCTGGCTTTGATTGGCTGATGAGTGTCTTTGTGATCAGTTAAAAGTGGTAGAATGTATGTCCGTGGACTTGCCTAAATAATAACTTTAGGAGAAGACAATCTGAAACATTTGTGACCTTGCACAGATCAGCAACAGACTTTTAAAAATGAATTACTTTCATTTAAAAGTTTCAGAATAGTAATTACGTTCTTAACTTTATATATTAGGATGAAGAAGAGAAGGATGATGGTGAAGCTAAAGAGATTTCCACACCTACTCATTGGTCTAAGCTGGATCCAAAGACCATGAAGGTAAATTTGAACATTATGGTTTTTAATTTGAAGTCTCTGAACAAGTGTGAATAATATCAGTGAGAGTGAAAGCCATAGTTTTTCAAGTAAAAATTAGTGAAGATGGGCTGGGACTAGAGCTCAGTGGTAGATTGCTTGTCTAGCATGTACAGAGCCCTGAGTTCAAGTCCTAGAAGAAAGTAAAAAAAGTTCAAGGTGGAGTCCACTGATTTTACGTTTTGCTGTTTCTTGTTTTGGTTTTTGTTTTGTGTTACTTGGTATTGAATTTTGGGCTTTTGTACCAAACTGCATTCATAGTCCTTTTTAATTTTTATTTTAAGACAGGATCTTGCTAAATTGTCCAGGCTGAGCTGAAAAAGTCTTCCTGCCTCACCTTCCTAGTGTTGGAATTACAGATGTGTGCTACCACACCCAACCATGTATTAAAATTTTATAAATACACACATGGATATATATAGACACACATTTAAATGAAAGAAAAGGTGACTATATAAATAATTTCTACCAGTATATATCAAATGTCTGCAATATGGAAGTGACTATAGTGACAGTAAAACTGTTTTCTGGTTTGCAAACTGTCCAAGAAATCAATGCTTAAGTAATTTAAATTCATGGGTAAAAGAAACATAAGGAAAATGTAATATAAAAAAAGAAGTAATATAGCTGGGCTTGGTGGTGCACACCTGTAATTCCAGTACCCAGGAGACTGAGGCAGGTGGATCATCCTGAGCCAAGGCCAGCCTGTGCTATATAGTGAGTTCAAGGCCAGCATGAGCTCCCTAGTGAGACCCTGTCTCAAAACACAACAGCAACAAAAAAGAAAGAATGAAAAAAGTAACCCAGTTTTTAGGACTTACTTACTTATTTATTTATTGGTGCCAGTGATCGAATTCACAACCTCATGCCTGCCAGGCAGTCGCTTAGGCCACTGAGCTAAACTTATCTTTCTGCAGTTTTGCATCTCTGGGACTAAAATGTGACAGTGGATAACACAGTCAGAAGACCTGAGGCAAAGCCAAGTGTGATGGTACACACCTGTGTAATTCCAGTGCTTGGGAGGCTGAGGCAGGAAGATCATGAAATTGAAGCCAGCTCAGGCAGGCTACAGTGGCGAGACCCTATCTCCAATACAAAACAAAAACCCAGAGGATCATCACTTGCTTTTGCTTTTTTTGTTTTTATTGTTGAGTTTTATTGGTTTTGTTTGTTTACTTTTTAAGATAGTCTCCCTGTGTAGTCTAGGCCAGCCTTGAACTCACAGTGTAACCCATGCCAGGCTTGAATTTGGAAATCCTCTTACCTCAGTCTCCCAAATACTGGGATTACAGGTTTGCACCACCATGCTTAGCTGTAGTTTATCAAACATTTAAAAATTGGTCGGGGATTTAGCTTACTGGTCTAAGTGCCTGCCTGGCAAGCATGAGGTTGTGAGTTCGATCTCCGGTATCAAAAAAAAAAAAACACACACATTTAAACATTTCCCTTTTGGTTAACTTTTGTTCTTAGCAGGAAACAAAATTTTGTACTTTGTTATAACTTGTTTTCTGGTTGAGACAGTCTCACTGTGTTACCCTGGCTGATCTTAGACTCATGAGTTCAGAAGCCCAGAGCCGGGCATGGGGGCGCACACCTTTAATCCCAGCACTCGGGAGACTGAGGTAGGAGGAGGCTGGGAGTTCGAGGTCAGCTTGGGCTACAATGTGAGCGCAAGGCTAGCCTGAGCTGGATAGTATGGCCGTCTCAAAAAACTAGGACTGGGAGTTTGGCTCAGTGGCTTAAGTGTCTGTCTCGCAGGCTCAAGGCTGTGAGTTTGATCCCTGGTGCCGCAAAAAAAACAAACCCCCACAAACTCATGAATTCGGGTGATCCTATGAACTGACATCCCAAGTTGCTGTTACTATAGTCCATCCTACCGTACTTGCCTAGTTGATTCTTTTTGTTTTCTATTTTTTGAGACAGAATCTTATTGTGTGGTCCAGTCTGGCCTCAAACTCGTTGCAGTCCTCTTGCCTCCACCTCTTTGGTGCTGGGATTATAGATGTGTGTGTCCACCCAGGTGAACCTTTGATTCTTTAAAACTATATTCCTGCTGAACATGGTGACACACACACATCTGTAATCCCAGCATTTGGGAACCTGAGGTAGAAGGATCGCCACAAGTTCAAGGGCTGCCTAGGTAGGCTACATGGCAAAACCCTAATTGCTTTTTAATAAGTAGAACGTGTATATAAGATGAGTGTGTCTTTTTTCATTACTTCCGAATTTTAAACATCAGGTTTCATTTAGAATGCGCTTTTTTTTTTTTTTTTTTTTTGCGGCACTGGGGATTGAATTTACAACCTTGCGCCTGCCCGAGCAGGCGCTTAAGCTGTTGAGCCAAACTCCCCAGCCCTGGTTTTTTGAGGCAGGGTTGCACTATGTAGCTCAGGCTGGCCTTGCGCTCGCGTTGTAGCCCAAGCCGGCCTCGAACTCACAACGCTCCTCCTACCTCAGCCTCCCGAGTGCTGGGATTAAAGGCATGCGCCACCACGCCCAGCATTAGAATGCTTTTGAAGCCAGGCATGGTGGCGCACGCCTTTAATCCCAGCACTCAGGAGGCTGAAGTAGGAGGGGCGTTGTGAGTTCAAGGCCGGCTTGGGCTACAACGTGAGCACAAGGCCGTCCTGAGCCACACAGTGCAACCCTTCCTCAAAAAACCAGGGCTGGGAGTTTGGCTCAGTAACTTAAGTACCTGTCTACAAGCTCGAAGTTGTGAGTTCAATCCCCAGTGCCGCAAAAAAAAAAAAAAAAAAAAAAAAAAAGCTTTTGATTCAGAGAATGCAGGCAATTAGACTAAGGTTTTGCCATTACATTTCTTTGTTTGTTTGTTTTAGTACCAGGAATCGAACTCCAGGATCTTATGCTTGCCAGGCAGATGCTGTGCTACTGACCTAATCTCCAACCCTGTTTTAGGTTTTTTTTTTTTTTTTTTTTTTTTTTTTTTTTTTTTTTTTTTTTTTTTTTTTTTTTTTTTTTTTTTTTTTTTTTTTTTTTTTTTTTTTTTTTTTTTTTTTTTTTTTTTTTCTCTTTTTGAGACAGGCTCTTGCTGTGTAGTTCAGGCTGACCTTGAACTCACTGTGTAACCCACACAGGTCTCCAACTTTCAGTGGTCCTCCTGGCTCAACCTCCAGAAAACTGGGTTGGCCTGCACTACTATGCCTGGCTTCCATTTGAAACTTTCATTTGGTTATGTAGTGCTTCCTTACTTTTTAAATGGCATATGCAGAAAAAAAGTTGCTCAAACTTTTCATTAAACATGATCACTTGAAATTTCAATAGCGTTTTTTTTTTGTTGTTTCTGTTTGTTTGTTTGTTTTTTCCTTTTTCATAGTGGATTGAGAACCAGGTCTTAGTAAATTGACTGGTGGCAACTTGGACTTGAGATCCTTCCCCCAGTTTTCCTCTTTGCTGGGATTACAGTCAGTCAGTTCCATTTTCTTTTTTTATTTGGTATAAGCGGCAGCCCCCCGCTGTGCTGGGGGTCAAACTCACAACTTGGTGCCTGCCAGGCTTTTGCTTACGCCACTGAGCTAAATCCCTGGCCCTGTTTTTTGAGACATGGTCTCACTGTGCAGTTCAGGCTGGCCTTGAACTCACTTTGTAGCCCAGCTGGTCTTGAACTCAGTGATTCTCTTGCCTCAGCCTCCTGAGTGGTGGGATTAAAGTTGTGTGCCACCACACCTGGCTTTAAGCTTTGTGATTGGTTGATTGAGTTTGTCGTGTTGTATGCAAAACTTGGCACCTTATCCTTTTCAGTTAGCACTAGCATAAATTTTATACTATTCAGTCGAAATTTATGTACTGATTTTTCTTAGAGACTGGTCTTCATTGAGCATTCAGATTCTGTACTTTTTTGGCGGGAAGGTCTGTCAGATAAATCTGTTTTTTTCCACCCCTTCTGACAGTGTTTCTTTTAATTGGTTTCTCAGGAATTATAGTTTGTGGGTCAGTTCCTAGGGATGTAGGAGTGTAGATTAGTGGTCAAGTTGTTTGCACAGCACAGTCTATGCCATGAGTTCTGCCCCACTAGCAATATTAAAAATTTTTTTATTGGGTCAAAGTGTGTTCTAAAAAAATTTAAGTACTGGGCAGGTGTGGTGGGGCACACCTGTAATCCCCAGCACTCAGGAGACTGAGACAGGAGGACTAGCTGTGAGTTTGAGGCCAGCCTAGGCTACATAGTGAGTTCAAGGCCAGCCTGAACTCTACATACTGAGCTGTCTCAAAAACCTAAATCAAAACAAAACAAAAAACAAATTTTAAACATCTCAAACCCAGTTTCAAGTTGTTTTACAAAAATATTCTGTCTTTTTCCATTTTCACAAGCATTGAATGAACCGTACAAGTGTTCTTTTTAACAAATTTTTAAAAAGTCAGATAAAAGAATGTTGTAGTTTGTTTATATGCCATTTTCTTTTTCTGTGTTTTTATGCTCCATATATTTAGGTAAATGATCTCAGAAAAGAGTTAGAAAGTCGAGCTCTTAGTTCCAAAGGATTAAAATCCCAGTTAATAGCTCGATTGACAAAACAACTTAAAGTAGAAGAACAAAAAGAAGAACAGAAGGAATTAGAGAGATCTGAGAAAGAAGAGGAAGAGGAGGATGATAGGAAGTCTGAAGATGATAAAGAGGTGTGTATTAAGCATTGAGATACTCTCTAAGGTATTAATATTGGTATGTAGGGGTCTTAGAATTTGACTTGTGTATGTGTATAATTTTTATGAAAGTGTGATTTACCTATAGTACAATTCAAACTTCAATGAATAATTCTGCAAGTTTGGTAAGTGTGTTTAGAAGTGTAACCACTTACACAGCTGAGATACAGAAGAGTTCTGTGTAAAAACAGTCCAATTGAGTTGCGCTTACCCCTGAACTTTTGCTTTTTGTGTTTTGTTGTGTATGTGTGATACTAGGGATTGCTAAATTGCCCAGCCTGGGCTGGAACTTGAGATCCTTCTACCTTTGCCTCTCAGGTTCCTGAAATTGCAGGCATCACTATTTCCTGAGAATCTTTTTTTTTTTTTTTTTTTTTTTTTTTGTGCGGCACTGGGGATTGAACTCACAACCTTGCGCCTGGCAGACAGGCACTTAAGCCACTGAGCCAAACTCTCAGCCCTGGTTTTTTGAGGCAGGGTCGCGCTGTGTAGCTCAGGCCAGCCTTGCGCTTGTGCTGTAGCCCAAGCCAGCCTCGAACTCACAATGCTCCTCCTACCTCAGCCTCCCAAGTACTGGGATTAAAGGCGTGTACCACCTCGCCCAGCTCCTGAGAATCTTTTAATTCATTATAATCTCAGTATAGTTAATTTTTTTCCCTTTTGTAGGCAGTTAATTCTTCCTCTCTCTCACTCACTCTCCCTTCCTTCCTCCCTTTCTCTTTCCCTTCCTTTCCTTTCTGTCTACTGCCTTCCCCTCCCTCCCATGCCTCTCTTTCTTTTTCCCGGTAATGTGGATTGAACCCAGGGCACTGTACTACCACTGAGCTGTGTCTTTGATACTTTTAAATTTTTATTTTGAGCCAAAGTCTACCTAAGTTGTCCATGCCGGCCTCATACTTATAAACCTTTTGCCTCAGGCTTTCCAGTAGCTGCAATTACAAACTTTTGCCACCTTTCCCAGCCGAAAGGCAGCTTCTTATGCTTAGAAATCTAAAAGACAGTTATGAGCTGGGCCTATACCTGCAATACCAGGATGATCACTTAAGTTCCAGGAATTTGAGGCCAACCTGGGCAACATAGGGAGATCTGTCCTTTAAAAAAGAAAGAAAAGCCAGACGTGGTGGTTCATGCCTGTAAATTCCAGCACTTAGGGGTCTGAAGCGGAAAGGACCATTATGAGTTCGAGATCAGCTTAGACTACAAAAAGTGAGTTCAAGGCCAGTCTGAACTGCATAGTAAGACCCAGTCTCAAAAAATAGAGTCGGAGATTTAACTTAGTGGCATCAGCGCCTGACTGGCAGGCTCAGGGTTGTGAGTTTGGCCCCCAGTACCAAAAAAAAGTATACAAGGAAAACAAAACTCAACACCAAAAAATTGTTTATTTAAGAGGAGAATTGCAGCCGGGCGTGGTGGCGCACGCCTTTAATCCCAGCACTCGGGAGGCTGAGGTAGGCGGAGCGTTGTGGGTTCCAGGCCGGCTTGGGCTACAATGCGAGCGCAAGGCCGGCCTGAGCTACACAGTGCGACCCTGCCTCAAAAAACCAGGGCTGGGAGTTTGGCTCAGCGGCTTGTGCGCCTACCTGACAGTTCAATCCCCGGTGCCACAAAGAAAAAAAAAGAGAATTGCGAGTCATAACTTCGCCTTCTCTTTTTATATGGTATAAGTCTTTGCTATATTGTGCATACATATTATACATGGAGGTTCAGCCATGAAGTAAAATTTTAAATGTATAGGAAGAAGAAAGGAAACGCCAAGAGGAGATGGAACGCCAGCGTCGGGAAAGAAGATACATTTTGCCTGATGAACCAGCCATTGTTGTACATCCAAATTGGGCTGCAAAGAGTGGCAAGTTTGATTGTAGCATCATGTCTTTGAGTGTCCTTTTGGATTATAGATTAGAGGATAATAAAGAACATTCATTTGAGGTAATGTTTTAAGTTTGAATTCGAATGTAGATAAGGTCTACACATTATTAGTGAATTTATCTTTTGTGTTCTTTACTCTTTCATTGCTCTCATTTTGTTTTTGCTCAGAATTATTGACAGCAAAACGGGATTTGTCCTCTAAAATTACCTGTAGGCTTGCTGGTTTTTTTTCTTTTGTTTTTTTCTTTTTGAGATAAGGTCTCGCCACGCAGTTCAATTCACAATCCTAACTTCTCAAATGGCTAGAATAACTAGAGTGACAGGTGTGTGTCATCATACCTATCTCCTCATTTTTTAAATTTTATAAATCATAAGATAGGGCTAAGGATGGCTCAGCTGCACAGCACCTGCCTGGGCAAGCCATGAGGTCCTGAGTTTAATTCTCGGTACCAAAATAAATATATAAGATAAATTAGTTACGTTTCTTGATCCAGGAGCCCATTGCCTACCAAATAGTAAGAAAATGAATAACTGGCTGAGGCATATAGATAGCAAATTTGAGACCAGCTTGGGCTACTTAACCAAGATCCTGTCCCAAAATAAAACTTTAAAAAAAAAAAAAAAAAAAGCCTAGGCGTGTAACTTAATGATAAAGTTCTTGCCCATGATGCACAAATTCTTGCATTCTGTCACTGGTATGGCAAACAAGTGCATGTTTATCAGTCTTCATGTAAAACATACTGCAAATACTTAACTATGTCTGATTTTTTTTTTTTTTTTGGTATACTAATAATCCCAGTAAACAAATATCCTTAAACGTTAGATATTTTTTGTTTTTGTTTCCCTTTTTGAGACAGGGTTTCACTGTGCAGTTCAGGCTGGCCTTGAACTTGCTTTGTAGCCCAGGACATCCTCAAACTCACAGTGATCCGTCTGCCTTAGCCTCCTGAGTGCTGGGATTAGAGACATGCGTCACCACACTTAGCCAACATTAGATACTTTATCATTTTGCTTTTTTTGTAACAGTTGACATAAACTCCTAATAGTACCTAGCATGTAGTGTAGTAGTCTTTCAAGATAATTGTAAGTAAGATAGTTTTTGGTGTTACCTAAGTGTGTATACTGCTTATCTAACCAATACCACTTATCTGACTCATACCACTCTGTCTAAAAACTATGCAATTTTTGAAACTGCATTTTATTAGTAAAATGATTATTTTTCTCTCCACCTAACATTGCTTTGGTTAGATGTATTGTTTTGTTTTCTTTGGTTTTCCTGTGTTTGGAATTGAACCCAGAGCCTTCACTTGAGCTATATCCCAATTTTTTATTTTGAGGCAGGCCATACCTAAGTCACTAAGTTGCCCATGTGAGGCTCAGATTTGTGATCCTCCTGACTCTTCCTCCCAGAGTGCTGGAATTAAGGCATGTGCCATCATTTTTTTTTTTTTTTTTTTTTGCGGCACCGGGGATTGAACTCACAACCTCGTGCCTGCCAGGGCAGGCGCTTAAGGCAGTGAGCCTAACTCCCGGCCCTGGATTTTTTGAGGCAGGGTCGCACTATGTAGCTCAGGCCGGCCTTGCGCTCGCGTTGTAGCCCAAGCCGGCCTCGAACTCACAACACTCCGCCTACCTCAGCCTCCCGAGTGCTGGGATTAAAGGCGTGCGCCACCAGGCCCGGCTGTGCCATCATTTTTAGTTGGTTTTATTTTAACCTGACATTGGAATACAGAAGTCATTTTTGTTTTTTTGTTTTTGTTTTTTTGGTATCAGGGATTGAACTCACAACCTTGCACCTGCCAGGCAGGTGCTTAGGCCACTGAGCTAAATCCCTGGCCCTGTTTTTTGAGACAGGGTCTCACTATGCAGTTCAGGCTGGCCTTGAACTCATTTTGTAGCCCAGAGTGGTCTCAGACTAACTCACAACGATTCTCCTGCCTCAGCCTCCTGAGTGCTGGGATTAAAGGCATATACCACCACGCCTAGCTACAGAAGTCATTTTAACACATGAATTCAAAACAAATCATTCTTTATTTCATAAAACAATTATTTTCATAAGAAGAGAATAACACACCATGTATCATCTTCAGTTTTAGTATACGTGCTGCTGAGTGAACACTTGTGTATCTTTTTTTTTTTTTTTTTTTTTTTTTGTGATGCTGGGGATCGAACCCAGGGTCTTATACATGCAAGACAATAACTCTACCCCTGACCCATGTCCCCAGCTTATCTTCAGAGTAGAATATAAGACATAAAGCAGATCATTCTGTAATTGAGGCAGTAAATCATAAAAACTAACTTTGCCTTGTTTACTCTTGGCAATAGATGTATCTCACATTCACAGTACATGTAAATAAAAAGGTCTAAAACGTATTGCTTTCAGTCTCTAGGTAATGGAAAAGAGGCAACTAGAGGAAAGATGTTTCAAAGAAATGAGAATTTAGTTTATGTAAATGGTTAAGAGAATGGAATATGCATCCTAATTATCATTTTACTAACAATAAATGCATCCTAATTATCATTTTACTAAGAATAAATTTCTTTTCATTTGAAAATATAATGTTGAGTATGAAGTGAAGAAAATAATTACAAAATTAGCTGGATGTGGTGGTGCACAACTGTAATTCCAGCACTCAGGAGGCTGAAGCAGAGGATCGTTCCGAGTTCGAGACCAGTCTGGGCTACAAAGTGAGCTCAAGGCCATCCTGAACTGCATAGTGAGACCCTGTCTCAATCAAAATTAAATTAAATTAGAAATAAAAATAAATGAAGTTATAATAAATTGCTCTACATGTTATGATCAGGAAGCTAGCCTAATCAGCATTGTACCAGTTAGTACTAAATAAAAATTTTAGAGCTTTGGTTAGCCATTTCAAGCTAGGGTCTCTTTTAATTAAGAATCCATGAGAACTGAGTATGGTGGAAAAATGCCTGAGTTGGGTGGTGGTAGAATGGTGGAGGCCTGCATGGACCACATAGGGAAACATGTCTTCAAAATACAAAACAAATAAAAATCTTTTGAAGGTAGTGCATCATGGCAGGTGAAATATTTACATAGAAAATTAGTATATCATTTTACATTTATAAATTGGTGTAGCTCATTATTTGGGTCACTGAATAATAATGTGTACTCTGTACTCAGGGCTTTGAATTGTTTTCCCTTCATGAAATGTTACTCTCTTAGATAATCTGTATGGCTCTTTATTTTGCTGCCTCGTGGTCACTTTTCAGATCTTAGCTGATCCAAGAGACTTGTTTGACTAGTCTTTTTGTTTGTATGTATGTATTTATTTATTTATTTATGGGTACCAGGGATCAAACTTACGACTTTGTGCTTGTCAGACAGGCTCTTCCACCACTCAGCTAAATTCCCAACCCTTGTTTGACTGTTCTTACGTGTTAATTCTCTTTGTGCTTGTTCTTATATACTGACTGGGTTATTTACTTCTGTCCACTAGATTTGCAAGTTGTGTGAAAGAAAGGCTCTTGGTTGGTTGGTTGGTTTTATTTTATTTTATTTATTTATTTATTTATTTACTTTGAGACAACTATATAGCCTAGGCTGACCTCAAACTTACAGCAGTCCTCCTGCCTCAGTCTTCTGAGCGCCGAGATTATAGGCGTGCACCACCCCATATTACTTTTGGTTTTAAATCGTTCTTTTTTTTTCATTTTTGTGTCCCCAGTACCTACAACAGTTCCTGGTAAAAGTAGACTTTTAATTAAAAACTTGTCATTGAATAAAGTATGTTTGTCATAAAAATCACGTTTTGTAGCTGGGCGTGGTGGCGCACGCCTTTAATCCCAGCACGCGGGAGGCTGAGGTAGGTGGAGCGTTGTGAGTTCAAGGCCGGCTTGGGCTACAACGTGAGCCCAAGGCCAGCCTGAGCTACATAGTGCGACCCTGCCTCAAAAAACCAGGGCCGGGAGTTTGGCTCAGTGCCTTAAGCGCCTGCCCTGGCAGGCGCGAGGTTGTAAGTTCAATCCCTGGTGCCGCAAAAAAAAAAAAAAAAAAAAAAAAACGTTTTGTTTGGATGGTATAGAAATCTCTTTTTCTACTTCCAATCTTTCTGTTTTGGAGCCATTATTTTTACTGTTTTGACCAAACAGTATCCTCAAAAGATTCATTTGGGATTTTGAGTATTTTGGCATTGCTGACATCAATTATTATAGCTATTGTAAAAATACATTAAAATTCTTAGATTTGGTAAATTTTTATCTATTAAGTTACTTAGTTTGGATTTATTATTTCTGGGTTAATGTTGGTATCTTTTTATAGGTTTCATTGTTTGCAGAACTTTTCAATGAAATGCTTCAAAGAGATTTTGGTGTGAGAATATACAAATCATTACTATCTCTGCCTGAGAAAGAGGACAAAAAAGAAAAGGATAAGAAAACCAAAAAAGATGAGAGAAAAGATAAGAAAGAAGAAAGAGATGATGAAACTGATGAACCAAAACCCAAACGCAGAAAATCAGGAGATGATAAGGATAAAAAAGAAGATAAAGATGAAAGGAAGGTCTGTAGTGATTATATGATAAGTATAATTCATGTTTTGTTTACAGTGTCCTGGATTGTAAAAACAATGTTTTCTTCATCATATTAGTGTGAAGACCAACTTGAAACGAAGTTGTGTGTATTGTTAGAGATTTGTCTTTTTAAGTGCTTTGGTCTTAAAATAAATTTACAGTTCAAAATTTTTTCAACTAAACAAATCAAGTGCACTTAAATTTTTCCAGTTTTATTTGGTGAGATGTCTTGCTTCATTTTAAGGTATTTTAAATTACAGAAAGAAGATAAAAGGAAAGATGATTCTAAAGATGATGATGAAACTGAAGAAGATAATAATCAGGATGAGTATGACCCAATGGAAGCAGAAGAGGCTGAGGATGAGGAGGATGGTGAGACTCAAATTTACATAGTACTCCCCAGGATTAAGAAAATTGTTTTGCTTCCTGCATATATTTCACTATATATTATAGAAAAGTCTTCTCTTTTTTTTGTTTTTTTTTTTGGTGGCACCGGGGATTGAACTCATAACCTTGCACCTGCCAGACAGGCGCTTAAGTCACTGAGGCAAACTCCCGCCCGGCCCTAGTTTTTCGAGGCAGGGTTGCACTATGTAGCTCAGGCCGGCCTTGCACTCACGTTGTAGCCCAAGCTGGTCTCAAACTCACAATGCTCTGCCTACCTCAGCCTCCCGAGTGGTGGGATTAAAGGCAGGCGCCACCGCACCCAGCTTTAAATATTCTTAAATAAAACTGTGTTTAATAGTTATTTTATTTTTATGTGAGGAGGTTTTCAGACATTTATTATTGTATTTCCTTTATGTAATTAATACCAATTGGAGGAAAATAACTGCCCTCAACATGGTGCTTCATCTGTGTCAGAAAAGGTGTAGTAACAGGCTGGGTGTGGTGGCACATTCCTGTAATCCCAGCACTCAGGCTGAAGCAAGATGATTCTTGCAAGTTCAAGGCTAGCTTGGGCTCCATGAAAGGAAAAAAGAAAAGCTATTGTAGTCTCTAGTGCTTTATAGAATGTGCGTGTGTGTATATTGGTACTGGATATCAAACCCAGGGCTTCATGGTTCCTAAGCACACACTGTACCACTGAGCTTCACCCTCAGATTTATAGGTTTTTTTTTCTTTTTTTGTAAGGTGGTGCTGGCCATTAGTCTTTTCTCTGTCTCCATGTATATTCTGGACATTTCATATAAACAGAGTCAAACAATTTGTGGGACTTTGTGACTGGCTCTATTCACTTGGCATGTTAGCAAATTTGTGGATGTTTTAGTATTTTTAAATTTTTTTTATTTTAACGCTTCAAGTATCATCAAATGCAATATTTCCAGAATGTCCTTTAAGATCCTTCCTTCCTTCTTTTTTTTTTTTTTTTTTTTTTGCAGCACCAGGGATTGAACTCACAGTCTTGGGCCTGCCAGGGCAGGCGCTTAAGCCACTGAGCCAAACTCCCGGCCCTGAATTTTTGAGGCAGGGTCGCACTGTGTAGCTCAGGCCGGCCTTGCTCACGTTGTAGCCCAAGCCGGCCTCGAACTCACAATGCTCCACCTACCTCAGCCTCCCGCGTGCTGGGATTAAAGGCGTGCGCCACCACGCCCCGCTGCTTCCTTCTTTTTTAATTTTGTTCTAGGAATCAGACTCACAACCTCATGCCAGCCAGGGAGGCGCTTACACCACTGAGCTAAACCCCCGGTCCTATTTTTTGAGACAGGGTCGCACTGTGCAGTTCAGGCTGGCCTTAAACTTACTTTGTAGCCCAGACTGGTCTCGAACTCACAAGATCCTCCTGCCTCAGCTTCCTGAGTTCTGGGATTAAAGGCATGTGCCACCACGCCCAGCTTCTTGCTTCTTTTTTTCTTTTTTTTTGTCTTTTTGAGACTGGATCTCGCTATGTAGTTCAGACTGGCGGGGGTGGGGG